>CATIWR010362034.1:0-27268 GCA_949677035.1 Omphalea diandra
CTTTATGACTACTAATAATATGAAGTAGGGTTTTAATGATCTTCTCCAAAATTATGGGTATAGAAATTTTTTAAATGTAATTAATTCAAAAACTATAAAATATGATAGATTTTTTTGGGAGAATCCTACATATGCTATAAAATATTCTTATATGATAATTGAGATGGTATGTACATTTTACATCTTAAATTTTGTTTGGGATGACAAATGCATTAAGTTGATACAAATTGGAGCAATTTTGAATTCTTTTAATTTCAGGTTGGTAAATTTCAAGTTTCATCTTATTTGCCAATATAGCATAACAACTTGTTAGTCTATAATATATTTTCATCGTAATTATTTCTTTCGCTTTAAAGATAAAATTAGAAAAAATCATTGTTAAAAACTGACCTACTATTGAAGTTGGCAAATTCAAGCTTATACTCCAAGATGTAACTCATGACGGTAGACAGTTAAAAGTTTCTTAACCACTTGAGTTCCAAAATTGAAAGAAAGAACAAACAAATCTGTAGTTACTCTTCACTTTAAAGCAATCATATATATATAATTTACGCCTCACTTTAAAAGTCCCCTGTTCCTTTCCCCTACAGACATCAGAATATACCTAGCAGAATGTCACACCTCGTTTTTGGTGTTCCAATGACAAAGAATAATACTAATAGAGCTACCTGTACATTGCATAACCAGTAGGATAAACCCTGCTGTATGGTGGAAGATGAGGGATTTATCGATCAGATTAGGCTCGTGAACGATGATGTCAATATGTACGGTATATTGGCTAGAGGACCGCGTTCTTGGGAAAGCTCATGAATGTCTCTCACAATGTCGAACACTGCCTCTGGTTGGGCTAGTTTAATTGCATTCTCTGACATTCTCTTAAGTTCATCTGTTTTGGTACTAAACCATTCAGTCACGATTCTTGCTGTTTCTTTGGGACTTCTGGTGAACACACCAGCTCCATTGTCCTCTACGTAAGGCACATTGCCCTTTTCCTAGTGTTGTACGACGAAGACGATTAAAGGAGTTTATCAAATTAGAATCATATATATATATATATATATAATGGGGACAACTAAACAAGTAAGTTATAAAATGTGGATTACTTACTTGTCCTGGAATGTAGTCGTTGAGAATGATAGGAAGGCCTCTGATTAATGACTCTGCAATTGTACCAGGTCCGGCCTATAAAACATAGAAACCAATAGATTCTATTAGGATACATTGCCAGATACTGCATTAACTAAGAGGACATACAATGTTAAGATAGATGTGTATCACCAACATACTTTTGTGATGATGCAGTCGCAGGATCCCATCCATTTCTCCATCTGCGTCTCAAATCCTCTAACCTACAGTAGGAAATTGAAGAATCAGTGGTAAATGCTTTTTCTGCAAGCTTCATGTATAATGTGTGATAAGTTAAAGAAGTGAAATTAATTACCTTAACTGGGATCTTCCATTCAATGCGTTCCAATGTAGATTTAAGAACTTTATTACGTCCGCATATGATGATTAATTGCCCAATTGGTTTGCCAAGTTCCTTATCAAAAAGTGATTCTCCCAGAGCCTCTGCAGTTTTCCTAACAGGTCCCATCCCTTCACCACCTCCCATCAGCAAAACCGCAGGCAAATGAGGATCCATCTGAAGCTCTGCTCTCATTTCATCCTACGAAAGAGAAGTAGATGAACAAACACCATAAATCAGAATTCAATCCTACTAGCGAACAAGCGTACATGCACGCATATCATTAATCATTATGCACCTTAGAAAGAACTGCACGAGCAAAAGAAGGCCGGATAGGTAAACCAAAGACACGGATTTGAGACTCATCAAGGCCATCCAGCAGAGCCCTCTTGGCTACCTCCTTCGAAGGGCAGTAGCATCTATTGACTCCAGGGTGAAACCTGAAAATAGCATCAATGTTACACAATATTTGATATAAGCCAGTTACATATGATCAGCACATAAATAAAAAAAGAGTAACTTGAAAATGAGTTGGTTCACTAACCATGTAGGATGACAAGTATTAAGGTCTGTTATGACAGTAACAAAAATCACTTTTTTTTGTAGACCTTGCCATTTAAGAACCCATATGGGAATATGCTGCATCAACGGATGTACACTGATGATAATGTCTGGCTTGTACTCCATTAAACCAGCCTCCACCTCCCTTCGACACACAACGGAATGTGGATTAGAAAATTAGTTCCACCAAATTATAAACGCAAAATTATGGATCCAATCACATTTCCCATTTTAGCTTCAACAGTATATGTGCAGCTATTTTTGAACTTCTAGCATTTGATTGAGAGACAAGTGGGGTCAGAAATAATCACTTTGAAGAAGAAAATACAAATGCAGAACAGAAGAGCAAGTGGTGAAAGCATCAGGAACTTACTAGAACGTGTAAAGATGTTTATTAATCAAAAGACAATACAATAACGTCTTTTCAATTTTTGATAACCCGTCAAGTGCCAAGGCAAATAAAATGATTATGAGAATAGTATACTAAAAATAAATAAATAAATAAACTAGAATCCACTTGCAGCTAATTAATTATTATACAATGATAAATATCTCTAAGATGACAACGAAAAATGGTCAAGGGAAAGTGAAGTACTTGGCATAGTAGGCAGCAATGGCAGCGAGATAGCAGGAATGAATCCATCTTGGAGATGTACTATGAAATGCAACCTTCCATAGTTGAACATGTTTCACCATGAATTTGTATTGTCTCTCCATATCATTCAATGGCCACCCTGTGTACTCTTTCCACACGTCCTTCACAATTATCTGAAATCAAAATTCGCCATTTCTAAGTTAAAATCATGATTATAAGACAAAAATGATAAATTTAAGGTTTATTTTTTGAAATAAAAATTATAATGATGCAGAAGAAAGCCTTGAAGGAGAAGAAATGTTGGAACAGGAAATTGAAACACTTGTTTAACACGCATATTAATAATACAAAAGATTGGAAATTTCATGAACTAATTGATTGAAATGAGAATAAAAGGAGAAGATAATAGAAGTAGTGACTCAAATGAAATAAATGAGAGAAGAAAGAAAGAACGAGAAGATAAATCCAAAATCTATGCTCTACCCTTTTTCGAACAGAACACAAGAAAACAAAAGATAACACCTCTAGCAAGAAATTCATAAAGATACAAAGAGAAGGAATTAAAGTTCTAGAGATCCAAACAATTAACACCATATGTAATAAAGATGATATTTCACATAGTCGATATCAATTTGTGAACCCAATAATGATAAACAAATCCAAGATAAAATCAAGAATTAACATAATATATACCCTGTACTCATCGCCATACTCGAGCTTGAAAGCATCGCGAATGGCCTCAGCGGAGGCACGGTGGCCGCCTCCAGTATCACTCATAAGGATCAACACATTCTTGGTTCTTTCAGCGCCAATCTGGACCAGCTCCATGGTCCCATCTTCCTCCTCGAAATCATCCTCTGCTTCATGAATATAATATTTCTTGGGTTGATAATTATGATGGTTGTTGTTACTATAGCTGCCACTACCAAAGTTTCCGTATACTCTCTGCAACACCTCCGTTATCGTCGCCTTCCTCGGCGAAGCCACTTCCATCACCATTTCGAACCAACAAAACCAACCAACCAACCAAAACACACAAGCTAACTAACTTTCAAATATTAGAAAGGATAAAGAAAGAATTAACCCAGATGGCAGAAACGGTCGAATATGGTTCCTCCCACCGGAATGGGAGTCTCCGGCGGAGAGAGAGAAAGAGAGAGAGAGAAAGCTGGTGTTTGTTATATTATTGGTTAATGTTGGTGTTGTTAATATTAAGGTTGTGTTGTGTGTCTGAGTTGGAAAAATGTGGTCTTAAATTATTATTTTCGTGTGTGACGGGACTATGCTATAGAATGATGCTTTTAGAGGAATTTACATTGGAGAATTTGACTGCCGTTCGATCGGAATTTTTATTTGGAATGTTCTGATGGCAAGACTCGAATCTTTTAGTCTGTTATTAACCAATTTTGGTAGTTTGCAGACACACCCTTGGTTTTTTTGGTATTTGCTTATGTCGGCGGCTAACGAGTGAAAATGGTGTGCTTTGGTTTATGAGGTGGGAAGGGAGAGGGAGAGCCGCTGTAATTTGGTTTATGAGGTGGTGAGGCAGAGAGGGAGAGCACCTCCAATTTAACCTTTTTCGGTCACGGCGTTCGTGCTCGCATTAGGGATACAGAATGTCATTACCTACTTGTAATGATTACTCAAGCAAGTTGGACCGGATATGAAGGGTGATATGATTTTTATGGATTAAGATCATTTTAGTCCTTACCTTTTTTTAAATATTTAATTAAATGTAAATTAATTTTTATTGGTCAATTTAACACATGTATTCTTTTCTTAGGGTCAATTTAGCCCTATTATGATTTTTTAAAAGAAGTGTGCATTTTCATATGTCAACAATGATTAATTCAAAACTCTTTTATAATTTTTTTAAAAAAATTATCTCAAAACTTTATTCCCTCTTTTACCCTTTTCTCTCATTCTCACCTTTTAATCATTTTTTTCTCTTTTTATATCATTAGGTGAATAATCATTTAAATCAAGAGATATTTTATCTAAAAATATTAATGATATATAAATAGTAGATAAATAGGAGGATGAGATCAATGATGAAGAGGTTGAATTGAGTTTATAACAAAGTTATAGCACTATTAGTATTGATGGCGAAAAGTGATGGCTATTGTGGAGTTGATACTTAATGGCAGCGATGGTCTTATTAGGATGAGAATCTTTTGAACCTTAGACGGTGAAAGTTATAATGGCATCTTAACCAACAAAGTCTCTATAATTAGTTTATTTATAGAGAAACATTTTTAACAAATAAATCATATTGATTTTTTTTTAATTTTGTTCTTTTAACGTAAATTAAAAGGAAAAATGAAAGCTTTAATATTGGAGCTAGTCAGCTTCCTTAAGACATTTTTAACTGTTGTATTGTTAAATGTTGAAAATTAATTGATCAAAATTGATCAATTTTAAATTTTAATTTTCTATTATTGAGACTTTTTTTATAAGTTGTAGTGACTAATACATAAATCAATCTAAATAAAAAATATAAAAAGTGAAAGTAAAGTAAAACTTAAAATATAAAAAGTGAAAGAAATAACAAAGTCAAATTAAAGTAAAAATCAAACTATATACGAGCCAAGTCTCACGTTTGTTCTCTTAAATTCTTCCTCATACAAGTTAGTGAGGGGGTAGAACTAACAAAGTGGGTTGTTATTATTGATAACAAAAAAAGATAGTTATTATTATTGTTGTTGTCAATGATTGAGATTATTTTTAGGATTATATGTATAAAGATAAAAAAAAGATACAGTAGGACTGATGATGATATTGATTTTATGAGTTTATACAAAAAGAGATTGATAATTGTATTAATAATTATGCATTATATAACATTTTTTACATGAAAATAAAAAAAGAAAAAAGAAAGAAAGAGGAAGAGATCGATGTGATAATGAGATAATCAAAATATAATATTATTTTTATTTTAAAATTGTTTGCTACGTTTTCTACATATTTTATGTCAAAGTTAAAGTTAGTTTAAATTAGCTAAAAATAATTAAGTTAAATTAACTAAAATATTGTAAAATGTGGTGTAATTTGACTAATAAAATTAATTTTGATTTAGTTGAACATTTTGAAAAGGTCAGGGGCTAAATTGATTCTTTATCTTCATTTTATTATCGAACATTATTTTATGGTCCAGTATTTACTCAAAATACAATATATCATGACCCGTCAGTCGCAATTATGTGTTGTATGACTTTTTGTTGTTATTATGTTTAGATTGGCAATGTTAATTTGCTTATAAATATTTAGGAATCAGGAGTTGTCATTATTATTTACTTTTTCTTTTTTAATGTACCAACAAAAATATTCATCAATGCACTTGAATAAAAACATTATTGCATAAAAATGATTTATAGTTTTGTTTGAAATAAATAATGAAATCGAAACAATGCATTTATATATATTATTTATTGAGACAGAGAAGGGAAATGGAATTACCTTTAAATAGGGTCAAGACTTTTTCGAGGGGCTGTGTTGTGTTCTATTGTAATTGGCTTTGATTTTGTTTACAAAAAATACTTTATTTTAGGCCAAACCCATTAATGCCAGAATGTTGAATTAAATTTATATTGGTAACAATGAAAAATTTAATGGAGAACTAAGAGTAAAATATACTTTTTTGGTATAAATTTAATCAAATTTAAAGAGTTTTTAATATTTCATTTTTATGTAATTCTTCAAAAACTCATATAATTTGCACATAGAGCATGTATTTTATATTTCATAAATTTGTTAAACAAAAGATTCTGACAACAACTATGAATAATTGATAATTTAAAACTATATTAGTAAACTATTGAAAAGTTTTCGAGATAAATATGTTGTTTTCCTAAAAATAAAATTTGTTTGACGCGGATAAGTTTTAAATTTTATCCATCTATAAGTCGTGAAAAGAAAAAAATAAATAAATAACAAATATGCATAGACATGTACAAGTGATATGGAAATAACAGTGAAATGACCATATTTAACAATCTAAGTCATAAAAAGGAAGAAAATAAATTAGTCACTCTTAGTAAGTGAACAAATATAAGCTTCCAAATTTATCTTTTAAATTTTTAATTTTTATTCAAAAAATAAATCATATAATGAAAAAGTCAAATTAAGTAAAAAATTAAAAATTTTGATTTTGAAAAAATTATTAATTATATTTGAATAATTTTTTATTTGAAAAGTATATATTTAAAATTTTAATTTAAAAGTCAAATTAAATAAAGAAAATCATAAAATTTAAAGAGAGTTCATTTCAATTAAAAAATATAAATAAAATTATTGTATTAACATTATTATTTAAATTGATGACTTTTTAAATAAATAATAATATTTAAAGAAATAATTTACATAAACAACAGTATCTAAAGTAATAATTTAAACACATAATAGCGCTTAAAGAAATAAATTTCATAAATAACTGAATTTAATAAAATTATATCAATTTAAAATTTGTTACAAACACCATAATTATATTACTAAAGTAAGAGAATTCTATTAATATGATTCTTTTGTTTTATTTTTTTTTATATATTTTGATCAAAATAGAGCACGTGAGAGAGACTACAAAATTATTGATTCTGCTTTTTTTTTTTTTTCTTTCTAATTATTATTTTATTTTAGATTTTTACTTTAGTAGATTATTGATTAGTTGATTTTTTTTTTTTACATAAGAGTATTGAATATTGGTGGAGCAATGGGAGACAACACTTACAGGCGATCATAAATTGGTTAAAATTGAGTAAATCAATCAAATCCACATGATTTGGTTGATTTTATTTTAAAATATTTTTATTTTCTATTTTTAATTCAATTTGCTAAATATATCAAATAAATTAAATAATTCAAATTTATTAAAAATAATTCAAATTATAGAAACATAAATTGAATTAATTTAAAATGTATATAATTTCAACTAAATTAAAGCAAACTAAAATAAAATTTTATGAATTCAATTTAGTTCAATTTTTGGATATAATTTTGATTTATTCAATTTGATAAATTTTATTTTCAAACAGTATAAAATTTTGACTAATTTACTTTAATAAAAATCAAACTAAATAAACTGAATTGATTGAATGTTCACTCATAGAGAGAAAGTTTTTCTTTGGTTTTGAATTGGAATTCTCTATCATAAATCTCTCTCTCCTTCTCTTTTGATTTTTTTTTATTTTCAATTTGAGTGATATTTATGGTTTAAGTTTTTATTTATGATTTTGAAATGAATTTCTATTTAGTTATGAAAAATTTTGATTTTTTTTTGATTTACTTATTTAGAAAATTTATACAAATAAAAAAGAAAAAATATAGAAAAAAGAGAGAGATAAAAATAATGAGTTTCATTTTAATGAATGTGTTAATATCATTTAATCATAAATTATTGTCAGCTCCACAAAAACAATAATTAATACTAATATTCAATAGTTTGGTAAAAAAATATTAATGGCATTAACCACGGATATTTATCTATGATGTAAAATTTTAGACTCCCTTAATATGGCTCTGTGAAACTATAGAACACTTTTTTAAAAAATATATATTTTTTTCAATGAAATAAGTAACATTTATATCATTAAAGTATTTAATGAAAAGTAATTAGAAATAGTAGGGTGCAAATACTTCTTATCGCAAAAACTTTATTTGGTTATCACATGCATACAAATTAAATGAGAATAGTTCAAAAATTACTAGCCCGTTACAAGATAGTAGATCAACGACCATAAGAATTAACAAAATATCTGAAAAAAAAAAAGAATTAACTAAATATGAAATTAAGAATGAATATCATTTCACATAATAGATAAAAATAAATTAAACATAGAGATTGATTTGAGCAGATGGAGATCGACGCATAGTGCGAGTCGAACTGACGACCTTTAGATCCGACGTCAAACAGGCTAATCCACCGAGCTGTGCGGCCGACAGAAAGCTAGCTTTAAATTGATTAAAATGAGAATATAAAAAGAAATTAGGCCCTCTTCTCCAAACCCAGAAAAAAAAAAAAAAAGGTTAAGGTTACAACCTCCAAAAGAAAACTTCAAAATAACATTCTTTTGCTAAAATTCTTATAATTGTGTGTATATATATAATTCATATTTGATAATATATTTTAAGAAAAAAAAAATGACTTACTTGAGAATATATAAACAAAAAAGGAAAAGAAGAAATGCAATGTCATTATGATAAAATGCAGAATACAGGTGTTTTTGCATTATGGAAAAGTTCAAGGGGTATTGGAAACATACTTTTGAGGGTGAGAAATGATTTTTCTTTTTTTTTTTTTTTTAAGTTCCAAAAATAACATATATCAATGAAGGATATATATATATATTTTTCTATAAATCAAGTAGCACGTGATAGATTTTTTATGGAATGTCTGTGAGATATAAAGATGGAAATTAATTATTTTAATTTTTAAAAATAAATAAAAATTTTTATCACTTGAAAGCAACACAAGCTGTCATACAGAGATTTCTTATTATCCAGTATACAGGAAAAAATATGTTGATCATAAAATAACATTAACTTATTTTCATTTAAATCAATATTAAATTTAACAAATATATTTAGTAGAAAAAACACCCAACTTGGGAATTTAAAAAAAAAAATTCCAATAGGAAAAGAAGTTTTGAAAATCTGCAAGTAAGCAACTCTACTTGCCAGCGGCAAAAAACTGATTCCTAAAATTCCAAAACAACCCCTCAAAACCTTTCTCCATTCCAATTCTAACCCGGCTTCTATTATTTCGTTTTCCAACGCATCCCTATCTCTCCTTACTTCGATAATTCACTCCATTTCCACAATTTCCATAAGGCCCCAATCCTAGGGTTTCCATTCCACCCAGATCCCTCAATCTTTGCTCCGGTAAGCCCTTCTTCTCCACCCTCATAACCTACTCTCTCTTTCTCTCTCTCTCTCTCTCTCTCTCTCAATGCCAATTTCTCGTTTACAGATTGATCTCATGAGTTTCATAATCGAGATGATGTCTTTATGTCAATTTGATCCTTTTTTGGTAGTGAAGTTTTTTGTTTTTTTTTATGTTTGGATTTGTGGGTATTTTGTTTCATGGGGTTTTTGTTGTTGGTGAGCTATTTCCAGTTAACCAGAAATGAGTCCTTGGGTCTTTAGGTTGAATTCTGGTCTGAAAAACTTCTTTAGTGATAACGCATGTCATGGTTTGTTGCTGAAAATTAGTAAATTTGGGAATGCTTTTGCTGAAATTTGTAATCTTGAACTGGTTGGGTTGACTATCTCTCTCTCTTTCTTTTTCCCATTTTGTAATTGGAACTGTTATGTTGCTCTTTATTTTAGTTAGTTCTGCTCCTGCATGCGTATATGTAATGATTTTGATGGTGTCAGCTAGTTATTTGCATCTGATTGTAGTTTTTCCTTCTTTTGAATGTTGTAATTGCGGGAGGCATTTTGAGTTGATATATATGTCACTTTCCATCAGTCTCAATCTCCGTTAGTTCATACAGATTGTATGTGACTGCTGTGGCCAAAGTATTCTCAAATTGGCCGTGACTGCATGTTTTTGCATTATTTCAAAGTTACTGACTGTTTTTTTTCTTTTTTGTCTGTTCAAAGATTTTGCCCAAACCAATTGTCACTGTCACAGCCAACGGAGTTGGAATGTTTTATTTTTTGGTGGGGTGGGGGGGACCTTTTCGGCTGTAATGTGATTTCCTACAGCATATCGTACGTGCATACCATGTGATACTGTTCAGCACAACATGGAAGTAGGCTAATGAGATCACTATGTGAGATTAGATTGAGAGCATTTGTGGATGCTATTTATAATATATTACATCATTCACGTAGCTATATGTAAATCGTTTAATAGAAAGGGGGAAAAAGAAGAAAATCATTTCTAATTAATTATTATCCATGTTTTTGAAAACTGGGATTTTCAATATTAGTCTTGAAGGTGCAATACTTTCTTATGAGCAACTTTTCTCCTGATTTGCCTCGAAAGCTTGGTTTTTTTAGATAAATATAATACACGAAATGACCAAATTTTTTTTTTTTATCAATCTGTTATTTAATTTTTGACAGAAGCTTTAGATGAAAAATTAATTTCATAGCTCAAGTATTTTAAATGATCAATCTTATGTCTAAATTACACATTTTGTTTGAGTCCAAAATTCAATTGTATATGTTACCATTTTATGATTTAGAGGTTTTTTTTGGTGGTAGAGCTTAGAGAGAAAGAGGGAGGGTTGGTCCCTAGTCCTCTAATACATCTGCCATCGCTGATAGCTTTTTATATGTGTTTTTTTTTGGCTGATAAAGAGAGGGGAAGCATTAAGTGCATTTTTTTGGCAAAGCATAGGGGAAGTTGGGTAGCATAGTACGAATTGGAGATTCGTCTTTGTTGATGGATTTCATATGCAACTGCCAATTATTAAAAATGTGCTTTGTCTTTGAGTAGTTTTGCATATAGGTCTCGCTTTGAAGATTGGAGGTACCATATGACCCAGATTTCTTTTTAGTAGTACACTATAACACATCTTTTATTTGTGTATTTGAATTGCAGAAGTGATTTCCAATGACAAAGAGAAAGCTTATACTGATCTGCCAGAGCGGTGGTGAATTTGTTGCAAGTGGCGATGGTAGTTTATCATATACTGGAGGAGAGGCCCATGCTATAGATATCAATCATGAAACTATGTTTGATGATCTCAAACTAAAATTGGCTGAAATCTGTAACTTAGAATATAAATCATTGTCTCTGAAGTACTTTCTCCCAGGAAATAGGCGAACTCTCATTACTTTAGCTAATGATAAAGATCTAAAAAGGATGTATGATTATCATGGGGACTCGGTCACTGCAGATGTTTTCCTGATGGGGAGAGAAGGTTTTAATCATGAAGACTTGCACATGTGTGCTAACAGGCATGTTTTCTTTCCTTCAGGTGCATCATGTTTCTAGGAGCTTTGTGCTAACTCTTGTGGTTGCCACTTTGTTGGACTTTATTAATGAATGACTTATGGTAAACTTTACTCCTCACAGCCTAAGGTGAAAACCATTGGCAATCTATTGATATGTAAACTAAGAATTTTGCTGAAAATTGTCTCATTTTCTGTGATAAATTTGCAGTGCACAATAGCTTTCATTTCATTTCTGTTATTGGTGACAACGCATTTTCTTTAATTCCTCTCGTTTTTTTTTTTTTTTTCCCTCATGTTTTCACTTGCTTTAACTAACATTTGCTATCACTAAACAGATCATGTGGGATCAAACTGGCCAAGACTGTGCCTTCTACACCCCCATCTAAAGCTGTTGCTAGTAGGCTCAGCACTACTACTCTTGCTGTTGTTCATAATGCAACCGGCCACGGCTCAGATATACTTGATATGAGTGCTACCCCTGCTGATACTGTTAAGAAGCGAAGGCGCACTGCATCCTGGAAAAGTGGTTCAGGTGGTCCTACTGTTATTGCTGTTACTGATAAGGTTGGGGAGATGAAAAAAAGTTCATCACGGAAGAAGAAGAGTTTTCATAATCTCACTCTTGTAAATGTTGATGTGCAGCAATTAAATCAACAGGGTCTTGTAAATGTTGATGTGCAGCAACTAAATCAACCAAATGTGACTGATGTAAGCTTTTGTGATTATCTATCTACTGGTGTTGATTCTAAAGATGTTTCACTGGAAAAAATGGTTGCCTCATGGAGGGAGGGGATTACAGGTATAGGCCAAGACTTCAAAAACGTTGCAGAATTTCGCGATGTGCTGCAGAAATATGCCATTGCAAATCGTTTTATGTACAAGTTGAAAAAGAATGACACTAGTCGAGCAAGTGGAATATGTCTAGCTGAAGGATGCTCTTGGTCAATTCATGCTACTTGGGTTCCATCTGATAATGTCTTTAGGATAAAAAAGATGAATAAAGCACATACATGTGGAGGAGAATCCTGGAAGTCTGCTACTCCAGCAAAAAGTTGGGTGGTCAGTGTTATAAAAGACAGACTAAAAGAGAGCCCAAATCAAAAACCTAAAGCCATTGCTAAGGGTATTTCTCGAGATTTTGGGATTGATCTGCATTATTCACAGCTTCGTCGTGGGATTGAAGAAGCAAGGTTGCAACTCCAGGGTTCACATAAAGAGGCTTATACCCAGTTGCCTTGGTTGTGTGATAGGTTGGCGGAGGCAAATCCTGGCAGCTCTGTGAATCTTGTCATCGGAGATGAGAACAAATTTCAACGTCTTTTTGTATCCTTTCGTGCCTCAATACATGGTTTCAAGAATGGTTGCCGCCCTCTTCTATTTCTTAATTCTACGGCACTTAAATCAAAATACCATGAGGTTTTGTTGACAGCTACTGCATTAGATGGGGATGATGGTGCTTTTCCAGTTTCATTTGCTATAGTAGATATTGAGGATGATAATAATTGGAATTGGTTTTTGGAGCAGTTGAGATCCGCAATCTCAACTTCACAACCCATAACTTTTGTCTCTGATAAAGAGAAGGGACTAATGAAATCTGTCCTTGAAGTATTTGAGAATGCTCACCATGGTTACTCTATATACCACCTGCTGGAGAACTTCAGGAGAGATGTGAAAGGGCCATTCCAAGGGGATGGGAAAGGTGGTCTCTCTGGAATTTTATTGGCTGCTGCACAAGCAACCCAACTGAATAGTTTCAGAATGTTCACTGAGCAAATTAGACAGGTTTCTTCAAAAGCGTACGATTGGGTTATGCAAATTGAGCCAGAATATTGGTCAAATGCATTTTTCAAAGGTGAGCATTATAATGAAGTTACGGAAAATATTGCGGAGTTGTACATTAATTGGATGGAAGAAGTGCAGCAGCTACCTATAACACAGAAGGTTGAAGCACTTAGATGCAAAATGATGGAGTTGATTCACAAATGTCAAATGGAGTCAAATGGCTGGACTACAAAACTTACTCCTTCTAAGGAGAAAAAACTACAAGAGGACACTCTAAAAGCACTGACTTTCAAAGTATTATTTTCTTCTGATACCCTGTTTGAGGTTCATGGTGACTCTATTCATGTTGTAGATATTGTGAAAAGGGAGTGCAGTTGTTTGGAGTGGAAATTGACTGGGTTGCCTTGTCGCCATGCTATTGCTGTCTTCAATCGCATACGGAGGAGTCTGTATGATTATTGTTCAAACTACTTCACAGTTGATAGCTTCCGTGCAACTTATTCCGAATCCATAAATCCTGTTTTAGAAATTTTCAAGCCTTTTGGTGGTGAAGATGCCTCAGATGCAATGGGTGAAGAAGATGCCTCAGATGCAAGGCAAGTGCTTCCTCCTACTACTCCTCGGCCACCAGTCCAACATAAGGAAAGGCCATATAGAAGAAAGGTTGAACAAAAAAGACATATGTCATGCTCCAGATGTAAGGAATATGGGCATAATAAGGCTACCTGCAAGAAAAGTAGTTCTCCAACTTCTATTGCCAGTCTGAGCACTCTAATTTCCTGACAGGCCTTCACTTATTGAGAGGAAAAAATAGTAGAAATTTTCATACGCATGTGCTTTCTGTGCATGTGTGAACGCGGTACAGGTTTTTCTTTTATGGAGGTTATGTAGTTCTTAATGTTATGTGCCTATGTGCATGATGAATGACCCAGCGCATCATGACATTGCATTGTATTTAGTCTGTTGATGATTGGTTCCTTCCTTCAAGCATTGAAAATTTGCTCCTCAAGAACCAACTTTGGCAGAGTTTGACCGGTAAAGATTGCTGAAGTGTACTTGGTATCTAATTGCAAGAATCAAAGACTGCAACTCTTGCAGTCTTCATATGTGAAGGTTGAAAATGTAATGTGAATAAGAAGTTGATAGACAACACGAAGGCTGGGATCGGTGTCGGCATAATTGTATCTGAAGTTACCCAATTTAAGGGCGCACAAGAACTTTGGTGTTTATACTAATTAAATTCCCTGCTTCTGGAAGGAATGGCATATACTAAAAAGTAAATTCATACCCTATAAATTGCATAAACATTAGTTGGTTTCACAGTGGCAGGTTTATTCTTGCCCGTAGGGTGATTTGATGATATCATTTCCAAGTTGGTCCGCTGCCATCAGTATATGCATCAAACGCACATTACTAGGGAATCATCTAACGCCACCATCTACACTAGAATGCATGAATGAAAGATATTGCTAACTTATACAACGGAAAGTTAGATCATTATTAGTAATACTACATTAGAATTGTAGCTGTGCCTATTGTTCACTTGACAAAAACCATGGTGCTTCCCACTAAACCTCAAATACAAAATGAAGCGAACAATCTAAGCGCTTCTGACATTCTTGGTAGCAATAAGAGTTGCTAAACAATGCAACTCATAATTTTCCAGCCCATCTCCACATACTAAATCGGCCACCTATGCTTTTTTTTTTTTTTTTTGCTTTTCATTCAAGCATACTTGGTCTGTCCTAGATAATCAGTATCATTAAAGGGAAGTCAGTAGTTGTACATTACTCTTATCCCCTAGAGGCATCCACCTAAGAGAGCAAGTCCAAGCACAGTGGACATGGAGGATCTCTTTTATCTTCAAGACTTGTTCTTTGCTCCAAACAGTCTGCATGATAAACATGGCCACAGACTAGAACGGCCACAATTGAGCATTCCCCAGAAGAGAGCGTGTCACCAAAAAAATATGGTTTCCTTCTCAACAGCTTCTGACAGACCCCACATATCATCTTCATTGAATCAGATGCATCCATTACCAAGGAACTAAACCTAGTTCTACCTGGCCTGCCAAACGCTTTTCCTCTGTTCTCTAAGAACGTGAGAAACTTGAAGTCAGTGCAAGAAAACCGAAGAAGCGAATACTGCTAATATTAAGTTGCTTTCAGACTGACACCGATGTGATTATCAAGTAGAAAATTTGAACTCTGTAGTTCAAAAATGATTCCACAATAGAACTGATAAATTTTCACCAGCAATAAGTTAATCGAAATAAGTTAAGCACTCCATTCATTACGTAATATGCATGATGCAGCAGCATGATTTTCCCTAATTGACCAACATAACCCAAGGTTATTTTTCATTAAAAAAAATATGAATAACTCTTGGTATCCAACATCATACAACAGAGACACATCGCCTGTATGGTATCCAAACTCTGAACCAGACTAACTGGTTAACTTGAAAGGAAGTCTTTCATCACGTAAAGAGGCAATCTTCCCATGAGAAGTTGATGCATTACAATGGTTCCCTGAATTCCTCCGAGAGTAATGATGACCATAGTAATTACGTGATCGTTTCAAGAATATTGAATGGCCAACAATTGTAAATGCTGATGTGCAAGAGAAGAATGAACATTAAACAACTTCACGGTACTATCTGTGACATCCATCTCAGATGAAAGAGGCTTTAATTCACTAGAGTCGAGTAAATAAGAAGATTTCTGCAAACAGAAAAAACTACTGGCAATTATATTCTAGTTGTCAAGCACACAAAAAGAAAGAGGAGATTTCAATATTCACTATGCTGATCCACATATTGTGAAGTCTTCAACTTTCTTCCCTCATCGGCCAAAATGTTTGCATAGAGATAATTAATTCCATAAGGATTAAGAAAAGATAAAAGATAAAAGAAAAAAGAAAAACTAATCTTAGTAGACATGACTTAATTAAATATGTCAAACGTCAGATATTTATAGTAATTATTTATATACATATGAGAGAGAAAGAGTATAGATACTCACAACTAATTTTGTTTTATCTACATCATGTGCTTTAGAATTCTGGTTTGATACGTATAGCAAAATATGTCTCTAATCTTTATCCTAAAAGTATCTACCATAACTTTTGCAAAATTGGCGAGTTTATGACAAATTTCACATGCTTTGCTTGGATTCTTGTTCTCATTATCATCATAAATTTCTACTTCTCTTCTTCTTTTACATATGTTGCGCCCATTAAATTAAAAAAAAAAAAAGGTCGGCTACTTGTGTTTTGTAGACCAATTAACTATGAACTATGTGGAATAAATGTCTGGACGATACTCACAATTATTAATCGGTATAAAAATGATGTACTCCATCTCCATGACTGCATAAAATCTCCATCTTATCTGTCTCCATTAAAAATTGAATGTCCTTTTCTTCCTTTTTGATAAGAACAAATGTTGTAAATTTTGTATCTTGAAACTAACTCTATGATTTGCCCACATGTTTAATTTATTATGTATTTCTTTTTCTTTATAATTTTTTTCCTTTTTTTTTATAGGAACATATATGATATATATTCAACCAAAATATGCACATCACTCATTTTCAGACTTGAAAAATAATATTGTTTTTATAAAATATTTTTTCTTAAAAAGTATCTTAATATTATATTTAGCTCATTCAATTTAAGTCGCCTGGAAAGCCGCTGTTGGTTTATAATTCCTGTGTGTTTCGTTGTTTTTTTAGACGATAAATGCATAATATCTTTATATACTTCTGACAGTGAAAGGACAAATCTATTTCAAAGACGTTGTCTTACATAAAATTTGAATTTTCTAATTTTGCTTCTATTTCTATTATTATTCTTTTATTACTTATATTCTTTCTATTTTTTTTGTTCTATAACTACTTTACTTGTTTACTAATTTATGCATATTGAATTCTGTCTAAGCTCATATTGCACTGTATTACTACAGATGTTAGGATGAGAATTTAGTTTTAAAAAAGTGAAATGGTGAGATCCAATCCAGACACTTGCTTGAGGTTTAGCTCACAATTAAACAATGGGCTTTTTAGGTTCCCTGTACCCACCACTGGCCAGCCATTGATAGCTTCAGTCCTAATGTCATTCCCTCTTTTTTACTGGTTGATGACACCATTGGAAGAAAAAAATAATATAAATTAACAAATAAAAAATCATCTGAAATTTCTTTTTTTTTTTAATTTTCGATGTAAATTAATGTTTCATTATTGGTGAACTACCTAACCCAAGTGAACATTTTCTTTATTATTGCTCAATTTGCAGCCTCATACTAATTTATGCCCTAAACGTTCGAGACAGTTTATGCAAGTGGATGAAACGTACATAATCACTAGTAATTAGTTTAATTAACTTAATTTTAATTATGTATGCATCAAGCAAAAATATGAAAAAAAAAAAATACACAATGAATTCAAATGATTAATCTCAAATATCTTAATTTATAAGGGATTCAAATAATAAAAAAAATGTTAGATATAAAAGAGATAAAGTGGAAAATTGAATGTAAGATGTATTTCCTTTTTCCAAAATTAAAGAAGTTGTGTCACTAATCACTTTGTGTGTAGAGATTCCGTTGTAGGGAGCAAAGCAAAAGCCCAGTTGGCTGCTGGGCAATTGTCGATTTCCGGTGAATGGTCCTGATCTTCCCATCCAAAGATCATTAGTGGGCCACCTACTGATGATTTTCGTGCATCGTGTGGTGTGGCCATATGATGTCGAAATTCTTCGAGGACGTGTCTATTTTTTTATTATTATTTTAATATAAATTGAATGAGATCGTTATGGAATAATAATTTTTTTGAATTTATTATTTTTATTATTAATAATTTTTATTAAATCGGTCTAAAAAAAATTATAATAATGAATAAAATTCTGAAAAACTATTCACTTACATAAAATTAAAAAAGAAAAGTTGAAAAAACAAAGATAGATAGAAAGGTAAGACTGAATAAAGTAGAAGATAAAAAGTTGATTCGCAGGGAAGAAGAATGCGTCTGAATTACGCTCGCTGTTTCTAGTGAGACTTATCCGAATATATATATATATATATATATGGCCACCTCATCTCATCTTCATTACCAAACCTCAGTTGTAATAATAATAATAATAATCCCACAGATTGAGAAACACACAGTAACGTTAGAGACTTTTGTCTTTTAATGTTATTATTTTTATAAATTATTAACCATCCAAAAAATAAACTTTGTAAATTGTAAAAACATCAACATATAGAAGCTTAACTATCTTAAGTCATTTTGAATTATTTTTTAATTTTGAGTTATGTCATATAATTCATAATATAATTTTTTAAAATTGAAAAATAATATATTAATTTTTAAAATAATTATTTTAAATTTGAGTAATTGAATTGAGTTAAAACTAGATCATATTTGACCCTAAAAGTTTTTGAGCTATTTTATATTTAAATCATTTTGTGCCACTTTTAAATTTAAGTCAAATTCAAAATTTTCAAATTTAATTTTCAAATAAAGTAAAAAAAATCATTTTTATAAGTGAAAAGTGAAATTTTAAAATATTAATTCAAAATAAAAGAATATATAATAATTATACAGTGAAGAGCAAAGTCTACAGTCCTCGATAAATTGTGAAATAAATAAATAAAATAAGGGAACCAAAATATATGTTACTTGCAGAGCAACCCGAACGACACTGTAGGGTCTAATCAGTGTGATGAGTTTTTTTTTTTTTTTGCATTATAATACATAAATTAAACGATATGTAATTATGTTTTTTCAGGCTATTATTATTTTTTATTAGCTTTTTTTTTACATATTTTATAATAAATTCGTGTTTATAAATGTGTAAGATTTTATTCATAACATTAATATATTTATATGTATAAAAATATAAAATATATTTAATATTTTTTATTTAATTTGATTGTTTTCAATTTTATTTCATTCAATTTCAGGATTTTCATTTAAATATGATTAATTATCAAAATTATTTGAATTAAAATAGGGATTTTATCTATCCATTCAAATATTTAAAAATAATTTCTTCATTTTTTACCATGTTTTGGTAACATTAATATGACACAATAAGTTTTGTCTCTTTTTCATTAATTATTAATTACAAGTGATAAAAAAAAATCAATATTAAATTGTTAATATCCTTAATACCTAAATAAAACATTATATTTTCAAAATATATCTTTAACTTCAATGCACACTAATTCAACCAAATTTGTGAAATTTAATTTCTTAAAGAATTTAAAATTTTTATGTAGAATAATTCATCATAATTTTTATTGGGTTATGTTCTAAAAAGTGAAGGGAAAATAAGTGCTTGTACATTCTCTTCATTCACCGGAATAATTACTCAATATCATTTTTTTCAATCAACAAAACAAAACAAAAAATAAATCAGACATATAAAGAATAGAGGGAGAACACCACCTCAAAAAATTCATTTCCTTTCATTTTAGAATATAATATTCAGTTATAACGAACAAACCCAATAGCCCAAAGACAAAACCATTAAAAACACACACAAATTTATAACATTGCTATAACTATAAAATTCCCTATAAAATGTTAGAAAGGAAACAATTGAAAATTTAAAACAATTTCAACAACACCAATAACAAAATCGAAAGCAATAAATCTTCAAATAACAGATTATTCTAAGTCCTTCCACCAAATCGAGCCCACAACCATTAAAAGAATAAACATGCAAAACAAAGGAACAAAGGAAAAGATATAACATCATTAAGTGAAAAGTCAATGTCAAAGAAGGAAGTTATTAATACTAGGAGTTATGATGAAGTGGAATGACCTGGTTAGAGTGGGAAATTTGATTTTCTAAGAGGTTTTCTTTCATCATAAAAATTGATAAAAAATTTGAAGTCAAGCGTGATAGAAATTAGTGTTGCCATCTCTTCTTACTGAAACTAATGAGAAGGGGATCAAACTACTTTTGATAGAATTGAGGATGAAGCTTAAAATGGAGCTAGAAGAGTAAGACAAGTTGGTCAACCTGATCACCCACGACTCCCGATGACATAAACCATTTTCTTATCTGTAATATTGTCTAAGCTAAAATCTCATCCATATTAGAAATAATTTATTTAAAGCAATTTAGGAAACATAGAGAGGGATAAAGACCAAAAGAGGACGAGGAGCAGAGATGATAATAGTAATACAAAACTCAAAGTTAATGAAGGAAGAATGAAAGAGAATGAGAGAGTTTAAAAAAATATTTTAACCAAAAAGGAAAATGATTGATGGATGAGGAAATTGCTAAAAGAATGGTACAAACGACATGATATTCTATAATAATGAAGTTGGGTTCATAGCAAAGGGAAAAGGAAGGAGGAACATTCAAGGTTTTTTAGTTTTCTCTAGGTAAAATCTGCAAAAGCAAAAGAAGAAGTGGAACCAAACTTGCCATTGCTAGCTTGCCAAAAAGACGCTCCAACCCCTCAAATACGATGTCATTTCCTTCACTCGTCTAGGAGAAGTAATAGGCCAATAAAGTCATTTCGCTTTACTTCAAAGGCATCTATACCCTTCCAATTACACACAAAAATCCAAAATTACCCCGCCAAGTGTAAGAAACCACAAAATCACCGGGAAATTAAATTGAAATGTGCTAGTAAATGTGAAAAGACTGCCTAATCTTCATTCATGCGACGTCGTTTTTAATATATGAGTGTGGGAGACCAAAGGGCAGTATCGTCTATTCATATAACTTCATTTACATTAACAGTCCTACTCGTTGGACGTTGAATGACCACATTGCCTCCAAATGTCTCAAAACCACAAAATCACCCTGAAGAAATTGTCTGGCTTGCTAATTTACCACTTATATATATATATATATATAATGTAAAATATGATTTGGGATCCAATTGGTATGAGTTGTAATTATGTTTTAAATTTAGTGATTATATAATGATCACATTAGTTTCATGTGGCATAACCTTGGAGAATAATGAGGCCAACTCAACAAACTATTCCCATTTTATTATTGTTTTATTGATAGATGTGGACGTTTATATTGTAATTAATTTAACTTAGAGAATGAGATTTCACAATGCATATGCTTCATTCATGTGCTTTATCATCATTTCTTTTTCCCTAACGACCAAACCTCCTTCTAATATGAAATTATGTGTATCACATTAATTTTTTTATAAAATGTATTTATAATTATTCAGATAAAATTACTATTTTATTTATAATTATTTATATTTAAATATTACTTTTAATTAAATGTAATCTTCGTTTTAAAATAAAAAATTTCTGTTGAGATTGGATTTTTTTTTTTTGTAATCCATTAGAAGAATAAAAACTTTGATGAATCATATGATGGACAACAACTTATTGATTTGACCACTTCCGGATTCTACTAAGTATAAAATTTGGATTAAAAAAAAAATTCTCAACTTCAATTGATCAATTAATTAATTCTTTGAAAATACAAAGTTGTAAATTATTTCAACTAGTTCAATTCGTCATGATATATCCATTAGGGCAGAGTTTTCAAAAAATCTAGAAGAGATAAGTTCATTGAATTAAAAGTCCAAAACTGAAGCTGTAAAAACAATGATCTCTAACATGACCTATGCTAATATAGAAAAGGAAAAGTATAAATTCCATCCAACCTAACCCATTTTTCCATACAATCCAGTTCCAAATTTGGTACGCATGTCAAACTAAATAATAATAATAAAAAAAAAAAGATGAAGAACAATAATATTCTTAAAGGAAAATAAAGTTATTAAAATTTGAATTTCTTTTTTTTGAAATATTTTGAATTTATGATTTCTATATTATCAATTAAATGCATAATCATTCCATTATTAATTTAATAATTACACTTCAAAAAAATATGATTTTGAGATTAAGTTATTCTTAATTTAGACGAGTATCTAAGTCTAAAATATTTTTAAAATGTTTTTTTCTTAATTTATTGATTTATCTTTTAATGCTTTAGGTGAAACTTCAATTATATAACTTAGAAACTCCAATTATATACACTTCTAATTTTTTTCAAGAGACTAATAGATTTCTTTATTCTAAAATAGAATATAATTTATATTTTTAGATAAATAACAAATGAGAAAACTATAAAAAAAATTAATCAATATATAATATTAATTACAATCTTAAAGTTAGTTTCAATCAACACTTGCTATTTTCTAGATAATTATGTATAATACAATCGTGTATCATTATTTTAAATTATATTATAGAAACTGACATATTTAAAAAAAAAAAAAAAAGAAAATTGAAAGATCAGCTGCCATAGAACAAAACTTCTAAATAGAAATTTCAAACCTAAAATTAAAAATTCTAAATATGAATTCAATATTATATAAAAAAAACTTATGAATATAAAATTAAAAAATTTAAGAATTATGTATTTTAAATAGAAAGTCAAGTTTTAAATTAGTTTCATTGATTATTTAAAATTTTGAGTATTAAAGCCCAGGAGTAGTATAATAAATTATCATAAATTGCTTCATTCAAATGTAATAAGTTTTCCCTTAAAATTATATTATATGAGATTAAACATATGAACTAATAGATAATTATTTGTTATGACTATCTTACAACGGTATATATGTTTGTTATGACTACTATCTTACAACTGTATATATGTTTATAATTATTTATTAATTTATTTTATATTATGAAATACTTAATATTATTTATTTAAAATTTAAATAGAAAATTTAAAATCTTAAAAAGTAAAAATTATGTCAATATAATATTTAAAAAACTTATGAACATAAAATTAGAAAAATCTAAAAAATAAAAATTCTAAATAGAAAATCAGAATTGAAATTAATTATATCATTGTTCAAAATTTCAAGTATATGAAGGCTAATGACACCGTAATAGATTGTTAGAAATTATTTTATTTTTAATAAATTTTCGCTTAAAATTATATTATATAATATTGAATATATGAATTAATAAATAATTTTTTATTATAAATACTTTATATATATATATATATATAAATAAAATTTGTGACTATTTTTTAATTATATTTTTATTATGAAATATTTAATATTATCAAGAATTGCCTCATTCAATATTAGTAATTTTTTTAAAAAATTATGCCTCATAAAATTTGAAGTATAAATTAATAAATAATCATTTATTACAAATATTTCGTATGCAATTATAAATTTTGAAAAATATATTTTATTTATTTGACAATAAATATTTGTATAATATTAATTAAAATTTAATCATTATTTATATATTAATTTTAATATTGAATAATTATTTTTTGCACATTGTGCAGTTTTACTAATTATAACAATAAAACTAAACGACACACCTAAGTTTATGCTAATAGTAGCGTTTTCTGCTCATGAAATCTTTGGGTTTTGAGCTCAAATTTTTCTTCCTCTTTGAGAAAAAAAAAAATAAAAACTAACCTATTTCAAAAAAAATAAAATAAAATAAAATGAAACTAACCTATACTCTCAAAAAAAAAAAAAACAACGATAAAACGAACCTCATGCGCTGTTGTACGTACTTTTACGACTTCCATTGTTTTGGAAGATAAGAGGATACGGTTACTTGCTCACCGAAAACTCTTATTGTATCGGAGAGTAGCTCCGATCACTCTTCAAATCTAGTAAATAAAAAACGCAGCTTTCATCTCTTCTTCTCTCTCTCTCTCTCTCTTGCTCGTTCAACGACACGACAGTTTGCCCCACAAGTCCATACCCAATACCTTCTTCTCCTCCTCTGCCTCTCTATATTTAAACCCCCTCTTCTCTTCTCCTTCCTCTGCCTCTCTATATTTAAACCTCCTTTTCTCGTCTCCTTCCTCTGCCAACCCACTATTTTCTTTCCTCTTTAAATTCCACACTCCATTCCTCTGTTTCTATTTATTTTACCGGTCCTCATGGGTGGGCCAATTTTGCCAGATCTTGGCGCGGAGATTCTGGTTCCGTTATGTGCGGTCATAGGAATTGGGTTCTCTCTGTTTCAATGGTTGCTTGTTTCCAAGGTCAAGTTGGTCCCCGACGGCGGAAGAGATACGGCGGCCGGGAATAATGGTGTAGCTGCGAAGAATGGATACTCTGATTACCTTATTGAAGAGGAGGAGGGCCTTAATGACCATAGCGTCGTCCTAAAATGCGCCGACATTCAAAGCGCTATTTCTGAAGGTAAGTGTTATTGTCATATGCTTTGCATTGTTTATGAATGAATTTCTTAATGTTCATGCGTTCCATGTATGTGGGTTTGCTTGCTTTTTCTGTTTATGGATTTTTTTGGTGTTGTTATTAATAAAGTTCTGTTCTTGTTTTCAGGGTTTTGTCCTTTTTTTTTTTTTGATAGGCTGCTTGTGGGTCTTGATTGGAATATATGATAGGTTTTGTGGGGTGGGAACTATTGGCTGCTTCAGTTTTCTTCTTCTTCTTCTTCTTCTTCTTCTTTTGTCGTTATTGTTTTTTTTTTTTTTGGGGGGGTATTCATGTCTGTGACTGTTGTAGGTTGTTGTTGTTGAATTAGCGTTGGAAGAGTTCGATATCTCTTCTTTGTTGTCGTTTCCGCTAATGTGTTACGGTAATTGGAGATGCTGGTTAATTTTGGTGTAGGTCTGTCAATTATTATTATTTTATTTGGTAATTGAGACTGTGCTTTTGTTTCTCATGATTTGTTTTAGACATTTTTGAGATCTAATCATTTCTTTTATTTTTTTTTATGCTTGTGTTAATAACTTTGTCGAAATTAGGCTAGATCTAGAAACTACCTCCCTCTTCTTGGATTTTAAGAGCAACAGATCTGAGCTTTTTAGGACGATTTTGTAATCCCCAAAATGTAGATTATCGATGGTTAATAAATATGTTGTAATCCCTAAGATAGTAGATAATATGATGTTCCCGCTATACTCAAAAGTATATAAAAATAATTAATTCACCATAAAACAAATTCTAGTTTCAGACTCTAACATTATGTTTGAAAGGAGGGAATATAAACGAGGAACTAAAATAAAAATGAAAAATAATAAATGATTATAATTTTTTGACGTTGGGAATAGAAGAAAAATAAAAGAGGAAAACGAACAAGTCTTATTTTATCTTTTTATTTTCTCTTTAAAATGAAAAGAAAATAATTTTACAATTCTGCCTAATATTTTTATATTGAAACGTGTTCTCTTTTCTTAAAGAAAGAGCAAAATAGTAAATATATAAGATAACAATTTTGTTTCTTTTTATATTTTACTTTTGAAACAGGAAAATAAATTTATTTTCTCTCTCCTTTTTATCCAAATATGATGGGGAGAAAATAAATTTTGAAAGAAAATAAAATTTTTTTTCCTTCTTTGTTTTTTTTCCTCCCTAAACAACTTTTCAACCAGTGTAAATGGTCATAATTTTTGAACCAGCCATAGAATTTAATATTTGTTTATGTCAAAAATCTTAATGATTCATGAGAATTTTTGAATTTGATCTCTGTCGTTACCCCCTGGCTTGAATGGATCTGGAATAAATATAAATATAATGTAAATCCTGGGGGATAGACTCTAGCTAAAAGGTTTTGTAACTGAAATCCTTTTTATATGTGCCCAAAAAAAAAAAAAAAAGAAAAGAAGTTTTGAGTTTTAACTAGAACCTGGAATCTGATATTCAGGTATATTCGTCCTCTTAGTACAACTCATAATGTTGTACTAAAGTCCATAGATTCTGGACCATACATGATTATGGTCCTTTTAATTTTCCTTCGTAATGATAACTTCCATACCATAAAATTGTCAAAGTGGTGAACCTAAATTTTGTCAGTAGTTTTTTGTTTTGCTTCATATAATATGTATAATTGTAATTTGAATGATACAAAAAAGGGAATGCAATCTGTATTGAGTTGCTACTCTTTGTGCGTTGAAGCCTTTTTCCAAATCTTTTTTTTTTTTTTTCATTTATATTCTCAACTTTGTCGTGACAGAGACAATAATCTTCAACCTATATTGTTGTCAGGGCACCTTCATTGCTTGCTAATTTGGTTTGTTGATGTCACAGGGGCAACCTCCTTCCTTTATACTGAATATCGGTATGTTGGAACTTTCATGGTTGGTTTTGCGATCCTCATTTTCGTGTTCCTTGGCTCTGTTGAAGGATTCAGCACCAAACCTCAGCCTTGCACCTATGAGCCACACAAGATGTGCAAGCCTGCTCTAGCCACTGCTGTCTTCAGCACTGTATCCTTTTTGCTTGGTGCTTTCACATCTGTGATTTCAGGCTTCCTTGGGATGAAAATTGCTACATATGCAAATGCCAGAACCACTCTTGAGGCACGGAAAGGAGTTGGGAAGGCTTTTATCACTGCATTTAGATCTGGTGCTGTCATGGGTTTTCTCCTTGCTGCAAATGGTCTTTTGGTGCTTTTCATTGCTATTAACCTTTTTAAGGTATACTACGGCGATGACTGGGCTGGCCTTTTTGAGGCTATTACTGGTTATGGTCTTGGAGGATCTTCCATGGCCCTCTTTGGCAGAGTTGGTGGAGGTATCTACACCAAAGCTGCTGATGTTGGTGCTGATCTTGTTGGCAAGGTAGAACGGAACATCCCTGAGGATGACCCAAGAAATCCAGCAGTAAGAAGCTCCACTCTGTAGAAAGGATTTTATATATTAAGAAAGGTATTTGTTTTCTAAATTGCTCCTTCGTTTCAGGTGATTGCTGACAATGTTGGTGATAATGTTGGTGATATAGCTGGCATGGGATCTGACCTCTTTGGCTCATATGCGGAGTCTTCATGTGCTGCCCTTGTTGTTGCGTCTATTTCCTCTTTTGGATTAAACCATGAGTTAACTTCAATGCTATATCCTCTCATCATCAGTTCTGTGGGTATCCTTGTTTGCTTGCTCACCACGTTATTTGCGACTGATTTCTTTGAGATCAAGGCTGTAAAGGAAATTGAGCCAGCTTTGAAGAAGCAGCTC
>CATIWR010362045.1:0-49662 GCA_949677035.1 Omphalea diandra
ATTCATTTTAATTTTTTAAATATTTGAAATATAAAGTAATATTAACTTAAAAATATAAATATTCTTATCCATTATTTCATTTATTTAAATAATCACAAATTTTAAAAATTAAAAAATATATTTTTCAGTTATTTTAAATAATCATAAATTTTAAATATTAAAATAATAAATAGTTTTATAAAAAAATATTATTCATTCAATTAAAATTTATAATTTAAGGTTATTATTGTCAATTTAAAAAATTTTATACCTTTTTTTGTCCAAAATTTTTTTCCTAATTAGTTACTTCTATATGTAGTATATATTTATGGTAAGAATATGTGTCAATTAAGATTGAATTTCTCTTTAAATAATTTGAAGGGCACATCTTCTATATCAATTCGATGTGTTAGATAAAATATAATTTAGTATAAAGAGTATTTTTTTGTCTTCTAATTACAAGATTAATAATCCAATTAGAAGAACTAAAACAGTATAGCGCATGAAAATTTTGTTTATAATATCCTAAAAAGACACTTTTTATATTAGTTCGATATGTTTAAAAATACTTTGATAGTGAATGATCAATTTGCTATGTTTTTGAAAAATATATATATTTTAGTATAAATATTTATTTCTTCTTTTAGCTATCGGATATAGCACAAATATTTATTTCTCCTTCTAGTTATAGGATATAATAGCACACAAACTTTTTTATGATACCCTTAAAAAAAAAAAAAAAAATCTGCAAAACATATTTACTTTGATATATGATATGGTTTGATTTGATACACATTTTGATTCTTGTTCCATCTCCATTAGCAATAAAAGAGAAAATAGTGAGTTAGGCTACTAGCTAATCCAGTAGTGTTGAAGATTATGAATTCATATTCCCTCTTTTAGAAAGAATTTCAGCACATTGTTGTTTTACAGTCTTTGTTTTTGCTGGGGTAAAAATCTTTTATATATATAATATATACCATAGATTATGATAAAAGCAAGAATTTATTACTGTTATTATTGATTTATTATATATTATTGAGAGTAAAATATTTTAGATGGACGACCTTTAAATCCAGATATGGTCTTTTTGACCTTTATTATATATATATATATATATATATATATATATATATATATATATATGAGAGAGAGAGAGAGATGTGAAGTTCAAAAATAATTCCATTTCTTTAGGGAAAAAAAAAAGAGTGTTAAACCTCATTTCCAAGAGATGAACAAATCCCTGTTATTAAAGTAACTATTCAATATTTATATTAATTCTATGTTTATTTTATATATTAAAAGTCAAAAGTACAAAGTCTCTAATAGACATCTAGGTTTTGAGTTCAATTTTTCTCATTTTCTAGTAATTTGAATTAGAAAATAAAAAGTACAAAGTTTCTAATTAATTATCATCCCAAGCCAATATTTTTTTTTTGGTTACATCTAGAATTTATTCTAAAAAAAAAAAAGCTAATACTTGCCTTTTTAATGTGATCACACTTTATTAATTAGTTTTCAAGTGTTATATTGAATTTAGCTTCTTATAATTTAACCAATGGCAGAGTGACAATCTTTTCCTAATATTTTTTAATATTATTTTAAATGTTTTGTTTATTATCCTTATTTATAAAAGCTATAAATAAATTGAGCCATATCAAATTTAAACTAATTCAAACTTGATTTATTTACTAAAAAAGTAAGATATTCATATTTATATCTGATTTATTTATTAAACATTTGAACCGTTGAATATCATCATATTTATATTCACAAATTTAATTGAGTATAAATATAATGTTAAATTAGAATTAAATTCTTTTAATAAATTTTCTAAAATTATAATATTTTTCTTAAATATTTTAAAGTTCCGTATAATTTTTATTTTTAAAAATTATTTATAATAAAATATATGTTATAGAAATTAAAAAATATTAGTAATAATGCCTAAACAAGTTGAATAGACTCTTATTTAAATTTGATTTATTTATTAAACAAACTTCAAAATAAGATGTGAAATTATTTATTTATAAACATAAATAAGTTTAAATCAATCATTATGTGAGTGTGAACTTCAACATCATATTATTTGCTCCCTCATTTGTTTTTTTTTTCAGAACTTTCATGTCACGCTCAAAGGGAAGAGGAAAAGAAAAACAAAAAGACAATCATGTCATTAAAAAATATGGTTTGCAAATGAATTTTGACTAACTTTTTTTTTAATTTAAATCAAAATTTTAAATTTTTTTTTTGTATGTTTTGGTCAATTCCAAGTTGAAATTTTTTGTTGATTTTAGGCATCTTAATAAGTTCTTCCTTTTAAATCAATTTGAAGAAAAAACAGAACGTGATTCTTCGCAAGTTGAATTAATTTTAATTAAATGGAGATGAACCCTATATGGCAAACCCTAAAACCATCATGTTCTTGCCTTTACATATATACCCATACACAAGCTGGCCACTAAAATAAATTAATGATATATATATATATATATATATATAAACTCAAAGTACATAGTCTCTTGTTCAATGATTAGTATATCTCTTTAAAATTGAAGTGTTCTGAATTTAATCGTTTTAAATCAATGTTTTTCGTTTCATCTAGATATTTATTTTAAAATAAATATTTATCTTTTTTACGTGATTTCACACCATATTAGTTAATTTTCACATTTTATATTAAATTTAACTTTTATTATCAAGCAGTGATAAAACGGTAATTTTTTCCTAACGTTTTTGAGGAATTTTGTTATAAATATTATATTATTAATTTTTTTTTTCATTATCAATATTCATAAAATTATAAAATAAATTTAATCAAGTTTAAGTTAATTCAAACTCAATTCATTTACTAAAATTTGATTTTATTTATTAAACATGCTAAATCAAATTAAGTATTATCATGTGTATATATATATAGTTCACAAAAAATTTGTCATAAAATTGTTAAAACTATAATATTTGTCTTAAATATTTAAAATACTAAGTAAATTTTATTATTTTTAATTATTCATAAATATAATATAATATTGTAGTGTGCGTATTATTAAAATTATAAAATATTACTTAAGTTTGATTCATTATTAAATGAACTTCAAAATAAGATTTGGAATTATTTATTTACAAACATAAATAAATTTGAATAAGTTATTATATGAGTTTGAACTTCAAGATTATATTATTTGCCTGCTCATAATTTTTTTTTTTTGGTTAAATTATTATGTTCTACTCAAAAGGAGAATAAAGAAAAACGAACACAAAAAATTATGTCATTAAAAAATATGATTTTTGAATAGATTTTGACTGACTTTTTTAATTTAAATCAAAATTTTAAATTAATTTTTTTCATTTAGCTCAATGCCAAGTTGAAATTTTGTTTACTTTTCTTGGTTAGATTTCAGGCATCTTAATGAATAATAAGTTAATCTTTTTAATTCAGTCAAAACCAAATCATCTAAGAGATTTGGAAAAGAAAAAAAAAAGCAGCAGAACTGATTCTTCTCAAGTTGTAATTAAGTTTAATTAAATGGAGATGAACCCAAAAACCCTGTACTTGCCGTGCCTACACACCCATACACAAGTTGGCCACCAAAGTCAATTAATTAGTTGGAAGCAAGTTGCAAGACCCAAAGCTAGCTTGTCTCAAGTGGGTTAGTCTAAGAAGACCGATGACCCACATTTTTAAATTAACTAAACATATATTCAGTCCAATTAATGTTTAATTCCTTTGCTTATCCTAAATGAACAAATATGTCACAAAAATATTCCACATAGAATCCCCTTTAAGAATATGTTCCTTCAACACTATATATATATATATATATATTAATTGGATCAAAAGGCAATGCGTGAATTTTGGCAGCAATAATTTGTTTTCTTGAATACATATTACTGCCTTTTTTTTAATATTTAAATCAAATATTTTCACACTCTTTTGAATACAAGACTATCATTTTTTTTTTTTGTAGATCTTATATGTGATTGATTATATAATATAAAAATATAGATTGATCAAGTACGGGTGTGGTCAAGCTATAAATCACAAAATCAGTGGGAATCTAATCAAACCATGATATATACATATATGTAGGAATCGATTCTACCATTTTATTATGTGATTTCACTTTTTTTTGGTGGAATATTTTGCATTCCTATGCTACCCAATATTTATATTTACAGAATCCTCATTGATGAATTAAGCCCTAGCTAGCTACTCCATGCACTTGCACCAGCTGCTATAGAATTTTATAAATATCCAATATTAAAGCTACAGATACTTCTGGTACAATCAAATTACATTGCCTGACTTTGTTATACACATATAAATATCAAAACATGTATCTTTTGTTGCATATGTATATGGGTAGAGATATGGCTAAGATAAATATAATTTGATTTTGAACATTTGAATTTTCTAATTATAAGTAGTATGATACCGATCTCATATTGCATGGATGATGATTATTACTATAATTTTTTAGGAGAAATATAACGATTTGTTTAATTGGAAATATATAATAATATTGAGGCGCAAAATTTTATATGTGAAATTTTATATTCAAAATAATAAATTGCCAAAATATCGATTCATGATATAAGATCAAATTGACATTGTCTTAAATTTTGTTAATCGACATAAATATGTTTCGTTTGGTGATAATTTTTTACCATTATTTAATGCATATTATCTTTCTAAGAATCTATTTTGATAGTTTTCAAATGAATATCTATTTTAAATTGTAAATGTTAAGATTTGCATTTTATAAATTATTTTTCAATTGTAAAATCAAAAAATTATATAATCACAATAAACCTTCTAACATGAAAATAAACACGATAATAATAAATATTCACCATAAAAAGGGGAAAAAAGAACCTTAAAATCTACCAATAATAATAGATTTGAGGGTAAAAACTAAAAACCTCGCTGAAAGAAAGGTAATATATTTTATATTTCTAACAAATCAGAATAAAATAAATTACGGAGCTAAAATAATAGAGAATCTATTAAAAAATAAAAAAAAGAAAAACAACTAAAGTAAGAAAAAATGAGCTATTATTGCCTGTACAAAATCAACAACAGCTCTCCATTGCTACAAAAGAGATAGAGCTAAAAGAGAGGAGTTTTTCCTCCTACATTATGACTATCTTTAATAATAACAAGATAAAATGAAAAAAAAAAAAAATTCTGTGTTACACTTGATGAAACATCTTAATTCATATTCTTCAATTTTTTTTAATGTAAATTATGTATTAATTTATTGTATGTACACCAAATTAGTGTAGCACATAGACTTTCCCATATATATATAAAAAAGATGAAAGAATTACAAGTATTGCTTCTTAATGCTCAAACTAAGTTTTCTTTGTTCAATTACTGCATTCCTTGATCTCCTTCTTTTACTACATAATTAAAATTAATTAATTTCATAGTGTTGATTCATTTAGAGGCATTCTTACCACTAATTAATTTCCTTTAAAATTTTCAACTAATTTAATTAACCATAGATAATAATATGATATAATACTTTATTTTTTTTGAACATTTTCATATTTCTTGATTTATTGTTTCCATTATTATATCTATATATTATCAAGCTATATAATTATTTAATTTTATGAATGAAATTCATATTTTTCTAGAAAATACTTTATATTTTTTGTGCTAACAACTAACTATTATGTGTCTATCTTTTAATGCTAAACTCAACAAAATTTTAATTCTATAGTAACAAACAAAAAGTAAATACTAATATATCGTAATTAAGTTTGAGCGCTGCAAAAGAATATTAAATTTGAGTATGATGAAGTGTAAACGAATGATCTTATAATGGAGATTACTAACCTAATGATCAGTGTCTTCAATAAAGGAGGAAGGTGCGAGATTTAAATTATGTCTTCTTTATGAAGCAATATCTCAGTAATTAAATCTCTAAATAAATTCATAATTTTTTCTTTTATAGTAAAGTAAAATCTCTATAAAGTAATATGATTTGTTGTTAAATTTTTTAATAATTAGTGAAGGTTATTAATTTGTAAAAATCTACATATATAAATTCAAGTTATTAATTTTATTGTTTATTATTGTGAGTTACAATAAATTTATATATATTTTTAAAAAAAGATAGTTGTAAAGATAATTTGTATTTTTAACTAAAAATAAGATGCGAGAGATATGAAAAGACTTATTATAAATTTATTTATTCATGTATTTCTCTACTTAATCTTTCAAATTATACTCATGTTATAACATATAAAATATTACAAAATATACAGTTCGAGATTAAAATAAGGAAACAAACTACTTTATATAAATAATTTTATAAGAAATATTGATTTTATTAATTAATATTTTAATAGTTTTTAAAGTATTTTGTACTAATTATTATATAGTAGAAATATTAATTTTTACATATGAAATATAGCAGATTTCCTAAAATTTTATTAAAATTTAAAAATTATTAATTATTAAAATATTAATTTAGAGAGATTTTAATATAATAATTTTTACCTCACTGACTAATGATACAGCCCTTATTGGAGCAACAAATACCTGTACCCATTAAATGAAAATGGAGGTTCGAAGCCCTAGTCCATGACAGCATGCACTTGGAAGGCACGGCATGCTATATGGATGGAATGGAATTAATTTCTTAGATCATCACATCAGCTTCAAGTTGTTCAACCCTTAAGTTCAAAGTAAATACTAACAATTTTTTTGTTAGATTGCCAAATATTTAATACTCTTTTAAATATGAAACTAATTTAGGTTCAAGTTAACTATAAGAGTGATGAAACTTTTTTTTATCAAATTTTAATACAGTTGTGTACTAAGACTCGAATTATGATTAAATTAAAACAGTTTGGTAACTGATCAACAAATTCGGTGGTTTAATGAGTACTAACAATTTAACAAGCCGTCCACCAACTCGAGGTCTACTGTATAGGGCAAATAATCATATATCTTGATAATAAAAGTGATGCCTGGAAATCGAAAAGTCTCTATTCAAATTCTACCATGAGCGTGCCGATAAAATTATATTTTTTATTAAAAATTAAATGCTAATTCGTACTAGCTCTGTTAGGGACGTTAACCACACCACGCCGCTAAAAAAAAAAAAAAAGAAAGTCTGCTGTGTAGAGTTTATAAATTAATTAACTATAATAACTAATTAATATATAATGCCTTAAAAAAAAAGAAAAAAAGGGCATTAGGGAGATTTGAAGCAGTTCCACTAATATCTCAAACTAATGATTGTTAATCACATTAAACATAGAGGAGCAAATAATTAAGGAAGCTCCCATAGGGCGATCCAATTAGCAATTATAACAGTAGACTGAGAAGGGTCTTTTCTTAGGTGAGCTCTCTGATCAACTAGCTTTAGTGGCAATTAATTGTGGCAAACCATGTGATGTATGATGGAGTAGGAGCCAGCTAGGTATGACTATAAAGATATGTAGTACAATTCATGCATGCATGCAGCACACTACTCTAATTCATTTGGAAAAAGTCATTGATATTGAATCGATGAGGATGGTAGAGATTTTTCGGTGGATTGCTTTCACTGGCAGCGGCCGGCGGATGATAAATCAGAATCATCTTCGAAAGAGAGAAATATACGATCTGATTGAAAACAGCAACTGTGGTACCATCTGTGAGATGCGTAGTACGTACAGCTAGCTTTCATAGCTCTGATTTTTACATGTTAGGATCACAGTACGCAGCAAAATTAAATTACCATAATAATAATTAACACTGGTAATAAGGTGGGCAGGTTTTACCATTTCCTTCCTGGATAGATATTCAGGTCCATTTTAGTAATTATCTCAGAAATGAAAGAAAATATCAATTTATAAATTAATGTATATTTCACAGACAAATAATTTTTTATTTTATATTATCTTTTTTTAATGGTTTGAGACAAAATTTCTTTCAATACATGAAAAAAAAAAAAGATTGATTCAAAATTGGACAGATTAGCCTAATTTTGACAGGATAGACATTTTCCCATTGAATTTGGGCAGTTATCCATTAAAATAGTTCAATTTATCAAATTTATCATTCTTAATTTAAAGAAAAAGTCTAAATTTTATGAACAAATAAAAAAGGTAAAAATTTCAGATTCCTGTGCTTTTCTTATAATTTTAGTTTCAACTAAGGTTTAAATTTATAATATTTTTTTTCAATCTAAATCACATGGTATTTGAATCACGCGGTATTCGAAAATCACGTTGAATTTTGATTTATCTATATTCGAGCTGAATTAAACCTTATATGAAGAAAATTATCTCAATATTAATTTTCTTCATTCATAAAATTCAAACTTGAAACTTTTACTAGAAACCTTACTTTAAGGATAATTGATCTTTTTACCACTTGAACCAACTAACATTCACTGTAACATCTTAATCGTGAAGAGGACTCCATTGATCAAATGCCATGTTACTATGCCTTATAAAAATAATTAGAAAACTTTAATTAATCCAAGGGAGAATTAAAGGATAAGCTTTGTGGGTTTTGGTGTAGCAATTTCTCAAATGAAAAAACAAGATAGGCCAAGGCATCCCAATTTTTGTGACCTTCAAAACTCCAAGCCAAAGGTCCAAAAGCCAAACCAATTTAACTGATGAAGGTGTAAATGGATCAAAATGGCAAACCACGTGATGATCCTTTGCGATATTAATTTAACCCTATAGCTTATCCTACGTACACTGTAGAACCATAAAGAAAGACCATTTACCATGCTTGCAAGCAAGCCACTGTTTTGTGAACAAACTCTGATCCTAATATATACGACCATTTACAGCTTCTTTATGATTTTCTGACATTTATAAAATTTTTTAAATCTTAATATATGTGAGAGATGGGGGAGGGGTGGTCGCAGTGCCCTTTTCTAGGGGCAGGTGACCATATTTATGAATGTAGATTTTTGCTATTACTACCTGTGCTTATCTATGTCTTGCATGATTATTTGCCCTAATTGAGAGAGTAGATGTCGACATGTCGTTTTCTTCGAAGTCTGAAAATTTGAAGTCAAAAGACGTCAACTCGTAATTAATATTTCTGAGATGGAAATAGATGTTGAACAATGACCTTACTCGAAAATTGATTAGAAAAACATTTAAAATCAATTAGAGATTAATCAATACTTAATTTGAGATATTAGCAAATCTAATAGAGATTAGATGTGTTTATGATAGTACCAATCAAGTTTAATTGATCAATGTCTAATCTAATTTATTTGAGTTTAATCGAGTTTATTCAAACTCAAAATTTTAATTTATAAGATTTATAAAAAAATTATATAAATAAATAGTTCAATCAAATGAAATTCGAATATTCGAATACTTGAAAAAGTCTAAGTTCGAGCTCGAGTTTAAAAATTGAAGTTCAAGGGAGTTTGAGCTCAAGTTTTCAAATTAAACTCAAAATCGAGTCTGACAGGGTTGGACTCAAAACTTGATTACACCCATATTTCTAGTTTTTGAAATCTACTTTGCTATATATATTCTAAGAATGAATTTTTAAAAATTTAGAATTAAACATATTTTAAAATTTATTTTAATGTATTAATGAATTATATGTGTTTTATATTTATTTATGATGTTACTTTAGATCAAAATTTGTAATTTTTATCTTAATTAAAATCATATTTTTTTTCATATTATTTAGATGTAATTTTTTGTTAAGTAATATAAAATATTAATTTTTATATTTTCATTAAAAGTAATTTCAGAAATAAAAAATTAAATTTCTATTTCAAAGAAACTTAAGAAAACATTAAAATTAGTCAAATTTTTTCAATCTACAAATTTTTCATATTTATTTCAACTGAAATGATAGAACATTTCTTATGATTTATTAAAAATTAAAATACAATTCGTTTTATTTAATTTAGTCATTCTAGATGACTAAATTAAATAAAACGAATTTATTTAGCTACCTACTTATGTTATATAATTGTGAGACGTGCCCACTTAATGAGACTTGTCATGATAAGTTATTGATTAAATTTTAATGTGATAATGTTGACACTTTAGTTATTCGATCGTACTCCCATCGATTTTTCTACCTTTTCACACACACACACAGATATATATATGTATATATATCCTTTTCTAATTGTTTATTTCTAAATCTATACTAATTTACAAATACTTTTATTTTTACTATAAAAACAAAAATGTTCTAAGTTGAAAGGAAAATAAGGGTGGTCCAGTTTACCATGGATCAAAATTTTGATGCTCAGTAAGTAAAATTTTAATAATATTTTTTAATTAATAATTTTTAATTCAATGGTAACCTCATTTTAATTTTGAGATTGTGAGATTGAATCTGTCAAAATTCAGTTGATTAAAATTTAGAGATTTTATAAATCTAATAAAGCTCTAAAATTATAATGATTTAAAATAAATTATTAATAAAGTATATATGTACAAATTTTAAAGTTTGGTCTTTTATTAAAAAATAAAGTATAGATGGATAATTCAAATTCAATCAAATTAATTTGTTAAATTTTTTATTTAATCAAATTTGATAAAATAACACAAGAACAATACTTTTAAAAAATTAATAAGAACAAAATAAAATTTAACTAATCATGGCAAACAAAATTGGAGGACTGCTTCTACTGTTGCCACAGTGATTGCCTATATTATCTTTTTTTTAAAGAGTGGTGTCATATAGTTAATTGTTTTTATAGCCGCAGATTAATTACAAAATTAGTTATTAATAACGAAAGAATGAATGATTTTTAGTCTATTATCTATATTATCAGAGTATATACATGTAAAAAAAATAAATAACATATGTTTGATGAAATAATATTTATATTTCTGTAGTTTTTATGCAAATATTAGTAAGTATATAAAATATTTGTTAATAATTTAATTTATAAGAATTTTATTTTAAAAATTAACACAAATAAACTTATTTAATTTTATATAATAAATTTGGATTATACTTAATTTATTTAATATAAAATATTAAAATATTAAATTAATCTCAATTTATTTATAAATAAATCAAACTTTAATGCTTCAGGCTGCTGGTTTACACGCCTTCTAATGTCTTCATAGATAGAGTTAGTGAGGCTGGCGGGCAAGCTAGGGATCTCATATTTCAGTTTGAAGCCCGAAGAGATGGGATAAAGGCAAGCGTATACAACTGTATATTCTTCTCAATCAAACTAAAGCTATAAGCAGCTAACCAAGCATCAAGTAACAACCCTGGTTAATGGTTAAGGTCTTAAGGCCTCCCGTTTTAACCCCAAAACCTTATATAGAATACACATAATAATAATAATAATCAATAGGTTCGTGGAGTTTCACCTTCCAAGAATGGGCTCTACCACTACGTTGATTGAGTTTTAAAACTCTCCCTTCATAAGATCTAGAGTTGGAAACATTCCCATCACGTTTATTAAGAAAATTTTACGTAAATAACTCTCTTCGGAATTAATCTCGTATTTAAAAGAGTATTTAAAAGAATGTAGAGATATCCACCTCAAATGCAGAGTGAGCTCTATCCCTCACACACATACATATGCTATCATCCACCAATTCTTAAAAAAATTCAAAAAAAAAAAAAAAAGAAAAATAATAATTAGACACCTTATTTTGAATGTGAAAAGACTACAAATAATCTTTATTAAGTTATAATATGATTTTTAGTTGATTAAGTTTTGATAAATTTTTTTAATTAATGTAGTTTTAATTTCTAAATCAAAACTCATCACTCTCCAACTTTAATTAAGTTCTGATATAAATTAGTGTTTGATCCATCCACTAAAAATCCATAACTTGATACACATGATCAATAATCATGTTTGAATATGAGACTTGATATTGCAGACTAAAATGTTCTTTGTGCGTTATGATTAAATTTAAAAGAGCAAAAAACATAACTGTAATATTATTTAATGTACCATAAATTTCATTCTACAACTGCAAGTCACGTTCCCTGACAAAAAGACTTAATTCTCAAAAATAAAAACTACAAACCACGTTACATGAATTCAAATTTTTCCTTCTTGTAATTTTGAGAAAAAAAAAAAAAGGCAATACCAAAAGGCATATATTTACTTTTTTAATATGTATTATTTTTTAATATATGTATTCCATGATAATATTTAATTTATAATCCTTAACATAGACTCCAATCATTACCTCCACAAATCCATAACAATCAATTAACAATCTTTTCGTCGTTTTCTTCTCAAAGAAAGAAAAAAAAAGAAAGAGAAAAGTGTGCCAAACTTGATATCTATGGCAGAATAATACTGGAAAAAATAGAAAATATAAAGGAAAATGAGAGAAAATAAAAATAATATTCATAACACATTATTTTTTAATATTAAAAAGAGATTAATAGTGATAAGATTTAAATTTTAAATCCTTTCAAATAAGTTGAATTATAAATTTTTTTACTACATCTGGTGTATTCTGATTTTAATACTCAATTTGATCAATAATTTAATTTAAATTTTTTTATTCACTGATATTATTATTATTATTATCATCTAAAAATAACTCAACCTTTTTTTGTTATATTTATGATATAAAAATAAAAAAAATTATTAGAGTCGTCTATTAATATTTTATAAGACAAATACTTGACTCATTATTGTAGTGTAATTTTTATATATTTAAATTAAATAACCTCAGTAAAAAAATGTGTTGTAGTAAAATATTTTTTCCCTCTTAACCATGGTTAATTTATTCCCTCAACCGCTTCTATATAATCACCCTCTCTCCCTCATTTCTTGCTCACTCCCCAACCGCTCAAGTCTCTCTCTCTTCATCTTCTTCCTCATCTATCTAAAGTTCTTTCCACTTCGTTGCCCTTTTAGCTTCCTACAGCATCGCTGATTAGCTTTCGTTTATTGTCTTCCACAGATACGTACTCTAGACGTTAAATAGTTGCCCTTGTTTTAGCACATAGCAGCAACAAAAAAGAAAAAAAAAAGAGACATCAATATTTTAGCTACCTTCTCTCAACTACCCATCTCCTAAAATGTCGCAAGATTTCGTCTTTGAGTGTTTTCCCTTCATTCCAAGAACTGGGTCTTCACCATTTTTCAGTTTTGAGGTCATTTTGTGCGTCTTTCTCATATTTTCCGTCCTCTCCTTCTGGTTATCACCAGGCGGCCTTGCTTGGGCTGTCTACAAAGCCCGGTTCAATGTCCAGTCAAAAACGGCCATTCCTGGCCCTTCAGGTTGGCCTTTGGTCGGTATGGTCTTGGCTTTTACCGGTTCTTTAACTCACAGAGTTCTTGCCAAGACATCTCATGTACTGAAAGCAAAGTGTTTGATGGCTTTCTCTATTGGGTTCACTCGCTTTGTCATCTCTAGCCATCCTGAAACAGCTAAAGATATTTTGAACAGTTCAGCTTTCGCTGATAGGCCCATTAAAGAATCAGCTTATGAGCTTTTATTTCATAAAGCAATGGGTTTTGCTCCTTTCGGTGAGTATTGGAGGAATTTGAGGAGAATCTCAGCTACTTATTTGTTTAGCCCTAAGAGAATTGCTTCTTTTGGGGAGTTTAGGACAGAAATTGGCCAGAAGATGGTGGATGAGATTAAAGGTTTAGTGGAAAGAGATGGTTATGTCGAGGTTAGGAAAGTATTGCACTTTGGATCACTAAACAATGTCATGAAAAGCGTGTTTGGTAAGAGTTATGATTTCTGTGGTGATGACAATAATAATGTTGATGCCTTTGAGCTTGAGGGTTTGGTGAGAGAAGGTTATGAGTTGCTAGGGATTTTTAATTGGAGTGATCATTTTCCTTTCTTGGGTTGGTTGGATTTGCAAGGAGTAAGGAAGAGATGTAGGGCTTTGGTTGCTAGGGTGAACGTTTTTGTTGAAAAGATTATAGAAGAGCATAGAATGAAGAGGGTTCAAAAAGGAAAAGAAGATGGAACTACTGATGAGAGTAACTGTGGAGATTTTGTTGATGTTTTGCTTGATTTGGAGGAGGACAACAAGCTCAATGACTCTGATATGATTGCTGTTCTATGGGTATGTCTTGAATCCCATTTTTACCTTGGATGTTTTTGCTTTTTAAATTTGCATTTGTTAGGTCTTTCTCAAGCTAGTTGCTTGACTTATTATATGCTAGATGCTCTATTATTGCATATATAACAAATGATGCCATATTTAAATATATGTTGCGCGTCCCTTGCATTCAGATATCTGATCTTTAACAATAAGTATAGTATAGATGCTGAATTTCTAAGCAGAATTTTCTTGTATGTTATAAAACTCTCGAAATTCTATTATCTATGTAGACGCTAGAACCATAAGAATATGGTTCGTTGGTATCCAAAAGAAGACTGGGAATCTGAATATTTTTCTCTTGCTTTTCTTGATTTGCCTAGGAAAATATTCTCTTCTCTTGTCTTCACCTTCATGCTTTTAAATATATACATACGCCATCTTTTACTTTTGTTGATCTTATACTCTACTATATTTGCCTATATAGCTTATGCTGCGTATTTATAGTTAATTAATGCTGTACGGACTCAAGATTAATTTCTTTCTTGTCTTAGGAAATGATCTTTAGAGGTACTGATACCGTAGCAATCCTCCTTGAGTGGATCCTTGCAAGAATGGTTCTTCATCAAGATATCCAAGCCAAGGCTCAGTCTGAACTTGACAAGGTGGTAGGCACTGGCCGCTCCATCTCTGATTCTGACCTGCTAAACCTCCCTTACCTCCGTGCCATTGTCAAAGAAACCTTAAGAATGCACCCACCTGGCCCCCTCCTATCTTGGGCTAGGCTAGCTATTCATGACGCACATATCGGCCCTCATTTCATTCCTGCAGGCACCACTGCCATGGTCAACATGTGGTCAATAACCCACGACCAGGAGTTTTGGCCAGAGCCGGAGAAATTTAAGCCTGAAAGATTCATGGAGGAAGATGTTGCTATCATGGGGTCTGATCTTAGGTTGGCTCCATTTGGTTCAGGTAGAAGGGTTTGTCCTGGTAAGGCCATGGGTTTAGCTACTGTCGAGTTATGGCTTGCTCAGCTGCTTCATATCTTCAAGTGGGTGCCTAAGGATGATTATGGGGTGGACTTAGCTGAAAATCTTAAGCTATCAATGGAGATGAAGAACTCCTTGGTGTGCCAAGTCGTGCCTAGGGTTTCTGCTTGATCGTGTGAAAGTTTGGATTTGGCATGGTTTTCGGCTTGCTGTTAATCTCCTTCATGATTTTGGGAACCTAGCACTATATGGGGAGATCGAAGTTAATCAGTTAGTTTGGTTTGTGAGATTAATTAGCTTTTGGTTCTCTAATTAGAAGTCTCTCTAGTGTTTACAAGGTTTGATTTTTTTTTTTTTAAAAAGCATGAATATTATGCATGTTTAATACCCATATATTAGGGCATGGCGTCTGTTTAATACATGATTAAGCATGAAAAACTTCTCTTGCACTTGTGTATACAAGTTTGCCAGATATCAATGCAATATCAGTTTGTTTCTTGTGTTTTTTTCTACGTCCAAATTTAGTTAATAGTTTTGTTCCACAGAATTAATATTAGCTTTGTTAAAAAATATTGCATTAATATCATCATTAATTATTTACATGAATTTGTCAATATAATAGGTTCTTGACTTTTCCAGTTTTCACATGAGAACATAATGGCTTCCTTCCCTATCATTATTTGTAACTAAAATCTATATTAAATGACAGACTCAGAAAATGAAAAATGTGCATGTGGAATTTTTGCATCTATGAATGCCACTATCAAAAGCTTATATATAACTATATTTAGCTACGGCCTTTTTTAAGAGTTAGATTAGATGAAAAATGTTGAATCATCTAAGCTAGATCAAGTCTGATTTGTCAGAGAGCAACGAGTGAGAATTTTTTTTCCTTTCTAATATTTTAGTTCCTTTTGCTTTTATTTTTCTCCCTTCATTATTGTTTCAGACTTTTGCACATAAATTAAGAAAATTATTAATTTAAGATAATTTTAATAAAGATAGATAAATATATTCTTAATTTATCTATAATTAAATTAATTAGAGAATAGAGAGAGGATAATGATCAAAGTATATTTAAAAAATAAATAATTAATATTATATTGAAATTGTAGAATAACAATTATATCAAAATAACAAACAATTTTAACACAATAAATATTTTAAAATGAATGAAGTATTAATTTAATTTTGATTTAAGATAGATAAATGTATTCTTAATTTATTTATAACTAAATTAATTTGAGAGAATAGAGAGGAAAGTGATAAAAGTATATTTGAAAAATAAATAATTAATGTTATATTAAAATTGTAGGATAATAATTATATCAAAATAAAAAAAAATTCCAACACGTTAAATATTTTGAAATGAATGAAGTATTAATTTAATTTCAATTACACAACTTCATCGTTTGAAACAATTATAATACTAATTATTCATTTTAGAATAATATGACAAATCACTTGAAAGTTTAGTTCATATTGGCCACCATGATATTTTATTAACGTGCCTATAAATTGTAATAGAAAAAAGACAACCTTCTATCTTTTTCTTCTCCATCTATCTTTATTCTTACATGATTCCTCATGAAGCATTGGTTTTTCTACAAGGCAAGGAAACTTTAAATGATTGAAGAATAAGAACCTAAGCTATAGCCAAATAACAATGGATATGGTTCATATCTCTTTAGCAAGATCCAAATCCTTGTCCTGCCAAGAAGAATAATAGTAACATATATTGAAGAAGCAGTGCTCGTAGAAAAGCTTTTCTCCTTTTTCCCACCTGTCAAAAAAGAAAGAAAGATGCATATGATATGCATATTGGAATTGAATATCCAAAAACTCAATAATATATTATTAGGGTTTGTCATTTTTATCCACATGAACGCAAGTTTCCTCTTTACCTTAAATTATTATTCTCCCTCACACACCTATCCCATCCCCCCCCCCCCCCCCACCTCTCTCTCTCTCTCTCTCTCTCTCTCTCTCTATATATATATATATATATATATATATATATATATATATATTCCTTCACTCTTTAAGTTTCACCATCAAATTATATATCCAAAAATATATTTTTTTCATAACCCTCCAAAAAAATAAAAGTGATGATGGCCATATATGCATAATAATTTAAACTTTAAATTATTTAATTTATCACGATTTAATCCTTGGAGTACTTATTGATTCTTACATAATCAATAATTATTATTTAAAATAAAAATATTAAAAAGTAAAAAAATAAAAAAATGAAAGATTAAGTTATTTTATTCAAACTTAAAATAATAATAATATATTCAATTACAAATTTAGAGATGAAATATAGTATTCATTAATTTACATTCTAAAGTGTAATAAAAATTCAAAACATCACCTTTAAATAGTGAGAATATTAAAAAATTTATTTCAAAATAAAAAAATTAATTTAGTATTTAAAAATTTATTAGATATGCATATATTATTTAATATTTTTAAGTATATAAAAGTAATTTTATAAACTTAATTTGTGGTTTAATTTTGATATTAAATGTTATGAAAAATTAAATTGATTTATCAAAATTTGACATCCATATACATTTTTTCATTTATTGTGACAAATTATTTTAGAATAAAAATTATTTATTATGATAAAATAATTTTAAGATTATCTTAATAATTAAACATATTGATAAAAGTGTTGTTATGCCAAAATTATTTCCTTATTATATATAGTTTTACTTTTTGTGCTAAAATTTTAATAAAAATATTTTTTACACTAAACGTTGGTGTCTTTCTATTCTTACATATTGTGACAAATTATTTTATCACAGTAAATTGTAATGTATTATGACTAAACAATTTTATACTAATTTATATAGTGACAAAAGTATTATTATGATAAAATTAGTTTTTCATTATTTATAACTTCATAGGTGCCAAAAAAATTGGTGTTTCGATTTTGTAATAAAATATTGTGACGATAAATTTTTGTCATTATATTTCTTTTATATTTATTTATTGTGATAAAAATATTATTAAATTTTTATTTTGTCATGAATTAATCAATTTTCATAAGAATTGCGATAAATTGTAATTTTATCACGATAAAATCACATATTACGAAAATATTAATTTCATCACAATTTTTTATCATAATAAAATTTGGGATTATATTATGGAACCTAAAAATTAAAATCAGTGTTGTAGGTAGGGATATTATATTAGTGTTTTAATTTTATATACGAGGGTACTAATTTTGAAATATAAGTTCCACCTCTATTATTAATGTTACGTCACTCAAGTTAAATATTGTTTCACTATAACAAATAACCCAAATAGCAATGCATTTTAGACACAGACATAAAATTGTTAATCCATCAATGAAATATCAATGGACTTTTATAGAAATTTTCTAGTTTTATTAATGGATTAGCAAGGAGAATCTTAGCAAATAAAATCTTAGTGGTCCTTTTGTGAAAACTATCACATAAATCCCATAGATTTATATTAAATTATCAAGAAATGTAAATAGATGATTAAACGAAAGGGTACTCGGATCCATATCGACCAATAGCTATTTAGAATCGTGCGGTTAACTTTTTAGATTAATACGTATTCCACTCAAAAGAGCTCTTTAAGTTTTCTCTAGATTTTCTTTTAGGTGATGGGATGCCAAAAGAATGAACAAAATATATGCCTAATCTGGGGACCATATCCACATATATATAGTATCATAGTTTTCCTATTTTACCCATTATAAAATAGGAATAATCCTAGGTTTTTTCACATTAGAGACTCATACCATGTTAGATACATTAAATCCCAAATTACTGAATCTTATTGGATAAATTTTAATTGGACCTAATATTATTTGATAGTCCATAATGTATAATTATTTACATATAAGTCCAATGCTGGATTTATGATCCAACAGTCTCCCACTTGGGATATATGTATAATTTTATAATTATGTATCGCAAAATAACCGTATGATGTCAACTTTGCTGTCATTGCCAAAATTTATCTATCACCAATCCGGTCCAACAATCATATCAATATAGGATCAATTCGTCCTTCATTACATTTATCATAACTCAACTGATCAATGGTCATATATATCAATACAATCAAATGACATAGATTATGATGTGGATGTGTAGCATGGAAATTTCATGCAATGTGATATAAACATGTCTATTTTCAGTTGGTCCATCTTAAACTTTAGTGAGATCATACCAATTAGAGTGAAAATGAACCAAAATTTTATTTCTATAGAAAATAACCTTAAAAATATCTATAAATTGAAATAACTATAAATATCTATATCAAAAGCATCCAAAATTACAAACTCCCACTAAAATTGAATATCCTCAAATAATATGACACCTATACAAGCAGTATACTCATGAAACATCTTGGGTGGCAATCCCTTAGTACGCAAATCCACAATCATGAAGTTTGTGCCAATGTGCTCAATAGACAACTGTCCACTCTAAAACCTTTCCTTAACAACTAAAAACTTGATGTTTATGTGTATTGACTTTGTTTAGCTTCTATTGTTATTGGAGTACAAAATTGCTGACTTATTATCACAAAATAACTTAAGCGGCCTTTCAATGTCATTTACCATGCATAGTCTTGGGACAAAATTTTGTATCCATATTTCATGATTGGATGCCTTATAACATGCTGTAAACTCTACTGCCATGGTAGAAGAGGATATAAGAAACTGTTTAGCTCTCTTCCAAGAAATGACAACTCCAGCTAGCAAAATGATACAACCCGAAGTAGATTTCATCCTATCTTGGCATTTAGCAAAATAAGAGTCAGAAAACCTAATGATCTCCAATTGATCCGATCTCTGATATGTGAGCATGTAGTCTTTTGCTCTCTGTAAGTACCGCATGACCCACTTGATAGCTTTCCAAAGGTCTATTCTTGGATTACTTAAATGTCTACCCAACATCTCAGTGACATTTGCAATATCTAGATGCGTACAAACCTGAGCATACATCAAAATCCCTACTACAGATGTATAAGGAATCTTATGCATTTTCTTTTTCTTTAAATCATTCTTAGGGCACTGACTGAGACTAAATTTGTCTCCTTTAGCCACAGAGGTATCACCTGGTTTGCAATTCTGCATGTCATATCTTTTAAGAACCTTATTGATATATCCCTTTTCTGACAATCCAAGAATACCTGGACAACGATTCTGATATATCTGAATTCCTAGCATAAAAGATGCATCACCAAGATCTTTCATCTCAAAATTTTTAGCTAGAAAGCTTTAGGTTTCATGCAATAAGACTATATTTTTGCTAGCAAGCAAAATGTCATTAACATATAAAACTAGAAAAATATGTTTACTCCCTTAAAACTTATTGTATACACAGTCATTAACCAAGTTTATCTCAAAACCGAATGAGATAATCACTTAATGAAATATGAAATACCATTGTTGAGATGCTTGCATGAGCCCACAAATTGATTTATTAAGTTTGCAAACCATATTCTTTGGATCTCTCGACACAAAGTTTTCTGGTTGCACCATATAAATTGTTTCATTAGTATTGTCATTTAGAAATGTTGTCTTTACATCCATCTGATGTAACTTAAGATTGAAATGTGCCACTATTATGATCTTGAAAAAAGACTTTCTAAGAAACTGGAGAGAAAGTTTCTTTATAATTGATGCCTTCCATATAAGCTTTGGATAAGTAAAAAGCCTAGTTTAAAGCACTTGCACGTATGGGGATGTCCAGCTGAGGCTAGACCTTATAGGCCTAATGATAAGAAACTGGACTCAAGGACAATGAGTTATTATTTTATTGGATATGTGATTATGGTCTCCAAATTAGATGTACATTTTGTTCATTCTTTTGGTATCCCATCACCTAAAAGAAAACCTAAAGAAAACTTAAAGGGCTCTCTTAGGTGGAGCACGTATTAATCGAGAAGGCTAACCGCATGATTTTAAATAGTTATTGGTCAATATAGATTTAGGTACTCTTTCCTTTAATCATCTATTTATATTTCTTGATAATTTAACGTGAGTATATGAGATTTATGTGATGACTTTCACAAAAGGGTTTCTTTTAACAAATGTTGTAAGATCTTAATTTACAAAACTTGATTAACCTTGGTTTCACAATTCAGACGATCTTGAAAATCTAAATCTCACATAGTGATATTATGTAAACACATATCTGATAAGTTTGATGAAATCATCATGTTGTAAATCTTAGAAACAAATTGGTTTCTCTCCTTTGACGCTTTTGTTTAGAATAACTTTTTAATGGTTTAACGAGATTTTGTGTTTTTCTCTGTGTGTAAACCTAATGGGTAGGGATAAGACCTATTTATTTCTACTATAACTTAATCTAGTACGCGCATCACATAACCAAGTGAACGATAAGGATTAACTAGATATTTAATTATTAATTGGGCTCATGGGTTAACAAATAATTAGCCTAATATTAAGTTGCATTCTAATATTCTCCTACTTGGCCTAATCATAATATTAAATGACATAACTTTAAGTGCACATAAAATTGATCTTTAAAGTTCAACAAAAGTGACTTAATACGAGTAAATAATAAATGTGGGTTATGACGGTTGTATATTATTTATGCAACATATTTTCTTCCATGTATTACAACATTTGTTATCCACCATACTAAGCCATAAAAGTAACGATATAAAGAAATTATGTCATGGTCCATTATTTTGTCTTAAAGACTTTCGTGTCAAAACATTAAACATAAATGTGTATACCATTATAGAACAAGAAATCATTAATGCAATATCAAAAACATATAATTGAGCTTGGATTGCTAATGTCATCATAAATAACTATCGTTTGAGGCTACAACCAAAACCCATTCTATGTACTTATTCCTTAAATGTCTTTGGTTGTAAACCCTTAATTAATGAATATGTAATCATGAAATCTGTAGTAATATGTTCAATAGACACTTTTTATTTTTGAACTTCCTCCTTAACAATAAAATATTTTAATTCCATATGTTTGGCATTCTTTGAATATTTTTCATTCTTGGAGAAAAATACTATAATGGAATTATCACAATAAATTTCTAGTGGATTAGTAATAGTATCGACAATCCCAAGTCCTGAAATAAAATTTCGTAACCATAAAGCATGAACTGTGACTTTAAAACATGCCACAAACTTTGCTTTTATAGTGGATGAAGTAAAGATAGAATGCTTAACACTCTCCGATGATATTGCTCCATTTGCTAAAAGAAATAGATAACCAAATTTGGATTTTCTGCTATCAAGACAATCGCTAAAATCTGAATCCAAGTATCCATTCACTTCTAAATGATCAGACCTTGTATACATGAGCATATAGTTCTTTGTTCCTTGCAAGTACCTCAACACTTTCTTTGTAACTTTTCAATGGATAATACCTGGATTGCTTTAATATTTTTCCAACATTTCAACCATAAAATTGATGTCTGGTATTGTACAGGTTTGCAGATACATCATACTACCCACAATTGAAGCGTAAGGAATTGACTTCATCTCCTTTCATTCCACATTATTCTTTGGACATTTCATAAGACTAAATTTGTCCCTTTTTTTAATAGGAATAACTCCTACTGAACACTTATTCATGTTAATTCTCTCTAAAATTCTTTCGATATAAGTTTTCTAAGACCGTCCTAACAATCTTTGTGATTTATCATGAAAAATTTTAATTCCTATCACATTGGATGCCTCTCCTATACCTTTCATTTCAAAATTCTTAGAGAGAAAATCTTTTATTTCATGTAATATGCCTAAATCATTAGCAACAAGTAAAATATCATCAATATATAAGACTAAGAAAATAAACTTGCTCCCATTAATCTTTCAATATATACATTGATCAATAATGTTTTCTAAAAAATTGAAAGATGTTAATGTATCATTGAACTTAAGATACCATTGTCGCGAAGCCTGTTTAAGTCTAGATATTGACTTTTTAAGTTTACACACCATTTGACCTTTTATTGCGAAATCTTCAGGTTGGTCCATAAACACTTTCTCTTTAAGATCTCCATTAAGAAAGATTGTTTTCACATCCATTTGGTGCAACTCTAAATCATATTGAGCTACCAATGCTATTATAATTTTTAATGAGTCTTTCTTTGAGACAGTTGAAAAGGTTTCCTTATAATTGATGCCTCTTTTCTAAGTATAACCTTTAACAACATGTCTGGCTTTATATCATTCAATATTGCTATTTGAGTCACGTTTGATTTTAAAAACCCATTTACACCCAACTCTTTTATAACCTTCAATTTGACGAGATCCCAAACTTTATTGTCTTCCATGGATTTCAATTTTTCCTTCATGGCATCAATCCATGTTTCAAACTTAGTACATTTTATGGCTTGTGAAAATGAAACTGGATCTTTATTGATTTCAATATCAACATCTGACTCTTGCAAATAAACCACATAATCGTCCAAAATGGTTGACTTTCTTTGACATCTCTTCAAAGGTATTTCTTGTGATTCATGTGCAACAATCCTTTGAGATTTAGTTTCTTGCGAGTGTGTTTCTTCATTCAAATATTGTTTAACATTATCTAAATTTTCATTAATTACTGGAACAATATTTGTAGCAATTTTTGTTCTTTCATTCAAACATTATTTAGTATTTTTTCGATTTTCATTAGTTACTGGAACAATGTTTGGAACATTTATAGATGAAAAGTCTTTATGGTTAATGGAACAACTAACCTTAATTCGTTCTTATCCATATTTTGTCTTCATCACTCTCACTAACTTCACTATTCTCAATGAATTTGACATTTTCAGTTTTCATAATTCTAGGATTATGGTTTAGACAGTAAAAACTAAATCTTTTAGATTTCTTTGGTAACCAATAAGTAACCACTAATCGTTTGAGAATCTTATTTCTTTTCATGTAGATTATAGATTCTTGCCTCTGTTAGGCAACCCCAAACATGCAAATGCTTAAGCTAGGTCTCCTTCCAATCCACAATTCAAAAGGAGTTTTTGGAACTGCCTTACTAGGGATCCTTTTCAATGAATACATAACAGTTTTAAGGGCATACATTAATAATGATTTAGGTAGTGAGGAGTTACTCATCATACTCCTAACCATATCCATCAATGTCCTATTTTACCTTTCTGCCACACTGTTTTATATGAAAAACTAAACATAATGATAGTAAATTAATATTTGATCAAATATATTTGTTCATCCAAAGTTGACATATGTGTTTGATTTGAAATATTTATTTAGTTGTGATTAATTATCATTGAAATTTAAATTATGATAGTGTATTATAGTATCTGCCCAAAGGGGAACTATAGGATGCTTTTAATTATTGTGAATCCATAAATGAACTTATTTATGATGTTAGCATTTATGAATATTTTTTTGCAGCTATTTCTCCTCATTCGCAAGTTTCATCTGTAACTGTTTTCAATGGATTGAATTTCTCTAAATAGAGTGAACAAGTCAATTTTCATTTACGTGTTTAAGATCTTGACTTGACACTATTGTATGATCAACCTCATGCTTTTACGGATACAAGTAGTGAGGAAGAGAAATCATATTATAAGGTATGAGAACGGTCTAATAGATTAAGCCTTATGTTTATACGAATGACTATCACCACCAACATTAAGATAATTGTTCCACATCTGAAAGTGCAAGACAATACTTAAAATTTGTGGAAGAATGATTTCATTATGCACACTGTCAACCTAGTGCATCAAGAAGCTAATAAAGGACTAAAAGTAAAGCCAACAAGTTTAAGACAAGAAGTCATCTATTAATGCACCACAGGCCAATCAAGAGGAACAAAAGGCAGATAAATGCAGGTTCTATATGAAATTTAGACACTAGCCAAAAGATTATTTAAAATGTAAAGCTTGGTTAAAAAAGAAAGGTATATACTATGTTTCTGTATATTTCGAATCAAACTTATATGAAGTTCTTTAAATTTTTAGTGCTTGATATTCGTGGTACTACTCATGTTTCCGACATAATGCAAGGATTCATTACAATCCGAACCATAAACCCAAGTAAGAACTTTTTCTTTTTATAAGGAATTGTGTGAAGGCTCCGATTAACGGCATAAGGACTTATCACTTAACTCTTAGTTCTGGTTATTAACTAGATCTTTTAGAGACTCTCTATGTATCTTTAATTTTTAGGAACCTAGTTTCTGTTCCAAAACTTGATGCTATTAGGTATAAAGGAGATTTTGGACATAGATATTTTAATTTATTTAAAAATACATTATGTATTGGTTCTATTGTTCTTACTGATGGTTTATATAAATTAAAACTTATTGATAAATTTGTTGAATCTTTACTTATTGTTCATAATAATGTTGGTATTAAATGTAGTACAGTGAATGAAAATTTTGCTTACTTGTAGAATAAACATTTGGGTCTTATATCTATAGAAAGATTAAAAAAGAAGGAGATTCTTTCAAATTAAAATTTTACTAATCTAAGTGTGGATGTGGATTACATAAAGGAAAGCAAAACAAACACAATAGGAAAGGAACCATAAGAAGCACTCAACTTCTTGAGATTATACACACTAATATTTATGGACCTTTTGATGCTCTATCTTTTGGAGGAGAAAAGTGGTTCATCACATTTTTCACGATATGGTTATGTCTATTTGCATAAAGAAAAATTTGAAGCATTAAATGCCTTTGAGGTCTACATAACTGAGGTTGAAAGGCAATTAGATAAAAAGATGAAAATCAAAAGGTCTGATAAAGATGGTGAATATTATGAAAAACATGATGAGTCAGGGCAATGTCCAGGTCTATTTATAAAATTCCTTGAAAGACATGGCATATATGCATAGTATACTATGCTACATACACCTCAACAAAACAGTGTGACAAAAAGGTGAAATAGGACATTGATGGATATGGTTAGAAATATGATGAGTAATTCCTCACTACCTAAATCATTATGGATGTATGCCCTTAAAACTGCTATGTATTTATTAACAGGATCCTTTGTAAGACAGTTCCAAAAACTCCTTTTGAATTGTGGATTGGAAGAAGACCTAGTTGAAGAAATTTACACATTTGGGGTTGCCTAATAGAGGGAAGAATCTATAATCCACATGAAAAGAAATAAGATTCTCGAATGATTAGTGATTACTTTGTAAGTTACATGGTGAAATCTAAAGGATATAGGTTTTACTGTCCTAACTATAGTCCTAGAATTGTGGAAATTGAAAATGCTAGATTCATTGAGAATGGTGAAGTTAGTGGGAGTGATGAACGATAAAATATGGATATTAAGGAAGTAAGGTTTGATGTTCGTTTAACCATAAAAGCTTTTTCATCCATAAATGTTCCAAACATTGTTCTAATAACTAATAAAAATCAAAATAATACTGAACAATCTTTGAATGCAGGAACAATTGGTCCCAATATTGTTCTAGTAATTAATGAAAATTTAGATGATGTTGAACGATATTTGAATGAAAAAACACACTTGTAAGGAACTAACTCACAACTGACTATTTCACATGAATCACAAGAAATGCCTTTAAGGAGATCTAAAAGAGAAAGAAAGTCATTCATTTCGGATGATTATGTGGCTTATTTGCAACAATTAGGTGTTGATATTGGAATCAATAAAGATCCGGTTTCAGTTTCATAAGCCATAAAATGTGATGAGTTTGAAAAATGGATTGATGCCATGAAAGAAGAATTGAAATCCATGGAAGACAATAAAGTTTGAGATCTCATTGAATTCCTAGAAGGTTCTAAACGAGTTGGGTGTAAATGGGTTTTTAAAATCCATGAAAGATCCAGTTTCATTTTCACAAGCCATAAAATGTGTTGAGTCTGAAAAATGGATTGATGCCATGAAACAAGACTTGAAATCCATGGGAGGCAATAAAGCTTGGGATCTCATTGAATTCCTAGAAGGTTTTAAACAAGTTAGGTGTAAATGGGTTTTTAAAATCAGTGAAAGATCTAGTTTCATTTTCACAAGCCATAAAATGTGTTGAGTCTGAAAAATGGATTGATGCCATGAAGGAAGAATTGAAATCCATGGAAGACAATAAAGTTTGGGGTCTTGTTGAATTCCTACAAGGTTCTAAATGAGTTAGGTGTAAATGGGTTTTTAAAACCAAACGCGACTTAAATGACAATATCGAACGATATAGAGTTAGACTTGTTGCTAAGGGTTTACAATCAGAAAGGAAACATCAATTATAAGAAAACTTTTTTTACTTGTCTCAAAGAAAGACTCGTTAAGAATTATAATGATATCGGTCGCTCAATATGATTTAGAATTGCACCAAATGGACGTGAAAATAACCTTTCTTGACGAAGATCTTGAAGAGTAAGTGTTTATGGACTAACCTAAAGGTTTCTCAACAAAAGATTAAATGGTGTGTAAACTTAAGAAATCAATATATGGACTTAAACAGGCTTTTCGACAATGGTATCTTAAGTTCAATGATACCATAACATCTTTTGGTTTTCAAGAAAATATTGTTGACCAATGTATCTACTGAAAGATTAATGGGAGTAAGTTTATTTTCTTAGTTCTGTATGTTGATGGCATTTTACTCATTGCTAATGATTTAGACATATTAAATGAGACAGAAGATTTTCCCTGTAAAAATTTTGAAATGAAAGATATGAGAGAGGAGTTTTATGTGATAGAATTGAAATTTTTCATGATAGATCATAAGAATTGTTAGGACGGTCTCAAAAAGCTTATTTCAAAAGAATTTTAGAGAGATTTGACATGAACAAATGTTCAGCAATAGTTGTTTCTATCCAAAAAGGGGACAAATTTAGTCTCATGTAATGTCTAAATAATGATGTGGAACGAAAGAAGATGGAGTCAATTCCTTATGCTTCAATTATGGGCAGTATAATATATCTACAAATATGTACAAGATCGGACATCAGTTTTGTGATCGGAATGTTGGGTAGATTTCAAAGTAATCCAAGTATTACCCATTGGAAAGCTGTAAAGAAAGTATTAAAGTACCTGCAAGGAACAGAGAACTATATTTTCATGTATACAAGGTTTGGTCATTTAGAAGTGATTGAATACTCTAATTCAGATTTTGATGGATGTCTTGATAGTAGAAAATTCACATTTGGTTATTTGTTTCTTTTAGCAAATGGAGCAATATCATGGAAGAGTGCTAACCAATTTATCATTGCTTCATCAACTATGGAAGCAAAGTTTGTGGCATGTTTTGATGCCACAATTCATGCTTTATGGTTGCAAAATTTTATTTCAGGACTTGGAGTTGTTGACACCATTACCAAGCTGCTAAAAATTTATTATAATTATTCTGCTGCAGTATTTTTTTTCAAGAATAATAAATATCCAAAGGGTGCCAAACATATGAAATTAAAGTATTTTGCTATTAAGGAAGAGGTTATGAAACAAAGAGTGTTTATTAAATATATTTCTATTGATCTCATGATTGCAACTTCGTTAACTAAGTGTTTACAACCAAAGAAATTTAAGAAACATGTACATAAAATGGGTCTTGGTTGTAATTTCGAATGATAATTATTTATCATGACATTAGTACTTTGAGCTCAATTATGAATTTCTGAAACTGCATTATTGATTTCTTGATCTATAGTGGTGTACACATTTATGTTTAATGTTTTAACATGAAATTTCTTTATATCATTATTTTTATGGACTTAGTATGGTGGGTAGCAAATGTTGTAGTATATGTAAGGAAGTATGTTACATAAATCATATACAACCGTCATAACTTGCATTTATTATTTCATCTTATTAAGTGAATTATGTTGAACTTTAAGGATTAATTTTATGTGCACTTAAAGTTATGCTATTTAATTTTATGATTAGACTAAGTGGGAGAATGTTAGAATGTAGTCTAATATTGGGCTAACCATTTGTTAACCCATAAACCCAAATAATAATTAAATATCTAGTTAATCTTGACCATTCAATTGATTATGTGATGGACGTATCAAATTAAGTTATAAAAGATATAAATAGGTTTTATCCCTACCCATTAAGGTTTACACACAGATAAAAACACAAAATCATATTAAAAACCATCAGAAAGTTATCGTAAACAATGAGATTAGGGGAGAGAAACCAATTTGTTCATAAAGTTTGTAACATTACAATATCATCAAACTTATCATATATGTGTTTACATAATGTCAATATGAGAGATTTGTATGTTCAAGATTTTATAGATTATAAATCTAGGGTTAATTGTTACAAAATATTTTATCACAATAATATTAAATTTGTCACCACAAATGTATTGTGACAAATCTATTTGTCACAATGTTCGTCAAAATAACATTGTCTTAATATATAAATATTGTGACAATTTATATTTTGTCATAATAATATATAGATTTGGTGACAAATATATTCATCATAATAAAAGATTTTTACAGTGATAAAATTCTTTTTATGACAAATAAATTTATCACAAAAATTCATATCCATTTTAAAATAATATTTTATTACATCTACATTACAATTTGACTTTATATTAGTTGATACATGGTCAACTCATTCTAATTTAAAACGGTACTAAACATCTTTAAATTTTTCCATTTGAAGGATCAAAATACTTTTCAGTAGTCACTTGTAGGATTGAGAAGTTTCTTACTAGTCACTCATCTTTGATTTTCTCCATAGTCAACACGTTTAATTGTAAAGTTTTAAAATGCAATTGTTCATCTCCTTTTGAAAACCAATTGACTATCACTATTTAAACTTTAAATTATTTAACTTCATTGTCATATAGTTTTTAAAGTACTTATTGACTTTCAAATAATCAATAATTATTATTTAAAATAAAATTATTAAAATAAGTAATAAAATAAAAAAATATGAAAGAAACTTAAAATGATAACAATATATTCAATTACAAATTTAGAATTGAAATATAGTATTTATCAATTTATATTTTATAGTTTAATAAAAATTAAAAAAGCACCTTCAAATAGTAAGAATATCAACAAATTTATTCCAAAACCAGAAAAAATTAATTTAGTATTCAAAAATTTATTAGAAATGCATATATTATTTAAGATTTTTAAGAATATATAAATTTTTATGTTAATAAAAAATAAATTTATATACTTAATTTGTTGTTTAATTTTGATATTAAATATTATAAAAATGAATTTGATAATATCAAAAATTGGCATGTATATATGTTTTTTCATTTATTATGACAAGTTATTTTAGAATAAAAAATGATTTACTGTGATAAAATAATGTTAATAGCATCTTAATAATTAAATATATTGATAAAAGTGTTATTATGTCAAAATTATTTTCTCATTATATATAGTTTTACTTTTTATGTTAAAATTTTAATGAAAATATTTTATACAATAAATTTTGGTGTCTTTCTATTTTTATATATTTTGACAAGTTATTTTGTTAGTAAATGATAATTTATTATGACAAAATAATTTTATACTCATTTATAATATAGTGATAATAGTATTATGGTAAAATTAATTTTTTATTATTTATATAACTTCACAGATGTAAAAAATTGGCTATTGTGATAATATTAATTTCATCTCAAAATTTTTTATCATAATAACTAAAATTTCTTGTAGATTTAAATCCAACACTAAATTATATGCTAATTTTTGACAGATAAGTTATTGACGAAATATCAATGGCTTTGTGGTAAAAATTAGACACAAATTATGCATTTGACGCAAACATGATGCCATAACAGTAAAATATGCAGTATTAGTGATAGATTTTTTCATAATTCAATAACAACTAGTTAAATTTTATCACTAAATAGTAATGAACTAATCAATCACTATTCTTTTGTATACTTTATGAATTTTTAGAAAAAAAATTAGTGATGAATTAGTGAGGGTCTCTTTAAATTTTTAGCTTCAAAATAAAAATTTTAGGCTTTTTGGAAGAAAATTTAACGATAGATTAACACTAAAAATTTAATAGTGAAAGAAAATTTTTAGCAATAGAGAATTTTCATCTCTTAAAATATTTGGCCCTAAAATGAAAATTTTAGGTGAAATTGCCCTTCAATCTTTGGCTCTAAAATAAAAATTTTAAATTTTTGGGCAAATTTTAGCAATAGATTATTGATAAAAATTTCATAGTGGCAATAATTTCCATTTCTATAATTTTTTGACTTTAAAATAAAAATTTTAAATTTTTTTGGTGGCCATTAAATAATGCAAATTAAATTTTATTAATGAAAATTTTTGTTACTAACATTTTATCTTGCTATTTATTTCTTCTATTTTTTTAATTTTGTCATTCTTTTTTCTATTTTTTCTGTTATTTTCTTTTTTTTCCATCTTTTTCTATTTTTTCGTCATTTCTTTTTATCTCTCTCCTCTTTCTTTGTCGCCACGATCACCTCCTTCGTCGTTATTGCCACTCCTTTTTTGCCATCTAATTCATCTTTCTTTGTCGCCACCATCACCTCCTTCGTTGACTCCTTCAATTTCTTTTCTTTCGCCTTTGCCTCTACACCACTTATCTTTCTCTACTGCTATTTCCATCAATTCCTCCACTTTCCCTTCCTTCGCTGCCATAACTACTTTTTTGTTTCCCTCTACTGTCTCTTTTATTGTCATTGTCACTCCTCCTTTGACATCATCATCTCTGTCGCCTCCTTGTTTAAATAGCTATATTAATTTTATAGTTATTTTGAAGTAATTAAATTTAATTTTTTTAGTTAAACATATATAATTTTTAATGTGTAATATTGTTTCAATTTATTTGTTTTAATTTACAATATGCAGTTAGTGTTAAAATAAAATTAAAATATATTGGCATTTACCTTTAATAAATGGGTGATGTATTGACATTTAGGTTTTTGCATTTTATTAATATGACAATCAATTCAATAATATGAGGAATTTACTAATTTTAATTTATTAATTAAATAAATTAATTTTTTTAAAAATTTTGTGTCCGATTAATAATAATTCTAGAAATAAATTTATCAATCAAAATTTTAAAATTTTATTTTTAAAATTATTAGCAACAAAAATTCAAAATTTTAATTTTACTTATTTAAAATTATTTTTTAGCAATGAAAGTTAAAAATTATAGTTTTTTTTTATTTTTTTAAAAACTCATGACTAATTAACAATAAAGAATTTGAAATTTTTATTTTTAAATTTTTAAAAATAAATTTAGTAACAAAAAAGTTGCAAATTTATTTTTTAATTTTAAAAAAAAAATTTAATAAATACTTAGTGATGAAAATTTTATTTTTCTATTTTCAAAATAAATTTAGTGATAAATTAATAATAAATTTTTCTGTCACTAATAATTTAACATAAAAAAGTTTCATGTTAAATTACCGACAAATTATATTTGTTTGTGGCTAAAGTTTGAGCAATTTAATGATAGATAAATCCTTGGCCAATCCAGCACTAAAATTGAATTTTTCTTCTGTAGAATCTGTATTTCGTATAAAATGAAGAGTTTCTTCTATTATCTTATGGATTGTCTAGCTTAGGTGTTATTAAGGCATTACTATAAACTTTTTTGTTGAGTAATTTTGTATTTGAAATAACATTTAAACGTACCAATCAAATATATGATCTAGTGAAAGATTATGAAAATAAATTTGTGAAAAATTAAGAATAACTTTCTAAAATTCTATTAATTTGCACAAAAATAATAAAAAATTAGGCATTAAAAATCCATTCATTTGCAAAGAGAATATTAAATTGAAAAAGAGATTTTTTAAAAATTTTATTAATTACCAAAAAGCTGTCTCAATAGCTGCCAAACATGTAATATATATAAAATTTAAATCTGATTTTAAAGAATATTTAATTTAAATAAAAATATTTTTTTTTATTTTTGGCAATATTGTTATTAACATTAAATCTAAAAAATATGTATTAAAATAAGAATAAAAATCAAAATAATTTTCAAACGAAATTTCATTTGAAAAGATATCAAAATAACCAAAAAAATATTATTTTGAAGGCTGAAGGGATAAAATTTGGTTAAAGAATCAAATAAATTTCTAAATTTATTTCAAAGTAACAATAAAGGATAAAATAATTTTTTTCGTAAAATATACCCTTAAAATTGTATTTTTTCATTAAATTTACTCATGATCTTATATTATTTTGTCATAAAAGTATTTTTCATCAAAATTACTTCTGATCTTATATTATTTCATTATAAAAATCTAAAATATTGGTAAAAAAAGACACTAACTTAAAAATGACAAGTGGATAGGGCATGAACTATCCTCCATCTTCTATCCCACCTTCTTGATGGAAAGAATTTTCCTCATATCCCTGCTACTATAGATACTTCTTGCCCCACGAGAATTTTTTGCAAGACAAATATTTTTTTAAATTAATTTTTTTAAAATATAATTTTTTAAATTATAAAATAAATTTTTTTAGCAGTACTTTTGCACATCATTATACTTCTGTAATATCTGTTACAATTGGATGAACGAATGTAATTATTACTCCACGAAGACATCGCTCTTTCGTGTACTTCAATTAACAAAATTTATTGTCAATGTGAAGTTGTGTCTTTGAGATTTGAAGATTTAAAAATTTAGAGATTTAAGAGAAGTTGTGTTTTTATTGAAATATATATGAGTTCAATACTCTTAAATTACATTTATAATACACATACACTCTTCTTAACTAGTATTTTAGATTTTTATGTTGAAATAATATAAAATTGAAAGTAATTTAAATGAAAAATGACTTCATAATAAAATAATACAAGATCAGGAATAAATTTGATGAAATAATACAAATTTAAAGGTAAATTTAATGAAAAAATTTATTTTATCTTTTATTATCACTTTAAAATAAATTTAGAGATTTATTTGATGCTTTAGTCGATAAAATTTATACTAAAAAAAATGACGGATACTTGTGAGTTTAATAATTGATCCGTTTTTTTTTTATTATCGAAATATGATCCATAAATACTAAAAAAACCACTTCAAAATTACCGAAAATTATCAAAATGCCATTAAATCACACTAAACATCATAATTTCTATCTCATTTATCAGTAAAAGTTAATTCCTGCTCATCTGCCATATCAGGATACTTACACGCAGAAATTAATAGTCAATTTTTAAATATCAATGTTAGGCATCAAAGTATTCCAGGTCCTTTTTATGGCCTGCAAAAGGAATGTGTATTAGTGTATAAGTTGCCTTAGCTAGCGCCACAAATGATTAATTGTTATTCCCTGTACCACCAATCGAATTTTGTCTAGAAAATCCCATGTCTCCACCTTCTTATCTTCTTAGTTTTTAATTCAGTCGAACATTGTAGCCAAAGCTAGATATTTTTCTCTATTTTCACCACCAGCAATTGAAAATGATTCCAATAGCTAAAACCCATTAATCTCTCAATGATCATCTTCATAATTTTTTTTGCCCCAATGGAACAAGTTGCATCCCCAACCACTCACAGTACTAATACAAAGTAGCAACCCATGATTGTCACTTCAGTGTTGGCCAAATACAGAGTTAGAGTTTAAATAACTTAAATTATGTGATATATATAATTAATCAATGTCATAATGATGGTTACTAATGCTAAAACACCGAGAACTATATCCAAATGAAAGCAACCCAAATAAATAAGTGTTGGTTTGGTTGGTGATGGGCAGCAAGCATCCCAAGCACCAACCAACAAAATTTTAAGGCTTTGGTGTTAGTTAACTAGGACATGGGTGCCCGTCTTTAGGGAGGCCAGCCATTACTTTGGGTAGCCAAGTTATTACGATTTTAATAATTATACCGAACCTAGTGAATTTATAAAAATTACTTCTACACAACTAGATTTAAGTTTGAAATAATAAAAAGTAGACACACTCTTTCGCAATTTAAGCCAATATCGAATGATCAATTAAATACTTTATTAATTATCGGATTAATCTTATGCTATATCACAAAAGAACTTTTTTTTTTTTTTTTGGGGGGGAGGGGGGGGGGGGGTTTAAGTTTTCTAATTTGTTTTTTGGTGTTAATAGGTTACATATCTTTGATTAACTAATTTTAAGATAAATTTGGTGCTACATGTAAAAGTTGTCTATATATATAGACAAAAACAAGTCCAATATTCTCTAAAACTTGACAAATAGTATATCAACATTTTGACATGTGGCACCTAACATGTAAAAAGATAAAAAATGGATAATGAAAATACTTTAATGAATTTTTTTAAAAAAAAAACTAAAAGCTTAATCTGTGATATTTTTCAAAATGTAAGAAATTAATCTTTAACAATAAGAATGCTTTAATAAATTTTTAAAATTAATTGATTAAATATGTAACTTATCTATTAAATATTCTATTGAATATCCCAATGCAAAAATAATAAATACATAAATTCCTTTTTTTATTAAGAAGATGGATAGTGAAAATATTTTAATGAAATAATAAAAAAAATACCAATATGCTTTAATGAATTTTAAAATTAATGGATTAATGTGTAACGTGCATCTATTGGATATCCTATTGAATACTTTAATATGACAATAATAAATATATAATTTTTATTTATTAAAAAAAGACAATCAAAATACTTTAATAAAATAATCAAATGCATATTGAAGAATCTATGATAAAAAAAGCAGATGCTACACAAATTATTAATTTATTTTCTTGACAGTATAAATTTATATCATCTAAATTAAATCTTTCTTTACATTACAAACACTAAAACTAGCTCATTTGGTAAATTAAAATATTTTTATACTAATTATACAAGTATTGGTTAATCATTATTAGATTACTCAAGTCGATATTATTTTTATTATTAATTGAACTTATATTTTTCAACATATTCATTAAAGCATTGCTATTTTTTTTAGAGCACAAAAGCATTATCAGCAAATTGCAGTTATGTTTTTTCAAAAATTTATCAAAACATTATAATTTTTTAAAGTATTAAATACTTCAATTTATTATAGAGTTAGATTGCTTTCAAATGATTGACTTCAGAAATTCATTATTAGTATCAATTTATTATGTAACTACAATCTATCAGAAAGCAAATATTTTTTGTAACCGCAATTATTTTTCTTTAATTACCAAGTAATTAAATTTCAAATAACCTGTCAATACATATTCTATAAAAATCTAATCTTTTAAAAAAGTAATATGCTCATTCCTCCTTTATATTTTATCATATCTCAACAAATTCACTTTTATTCATCTAATCTTCAATATGGGAGATTATTTTTTTTACTATATATATATATACACGTGCCATTTTCACCATGATTATTTTTTTTATTTCATATCTTCCACTTACTTCTTTCTTTTATTTTTCAATGATTAAATAGTAACTTTTTTTGAAAGGAGAATACTTGATACTGAGATTATTCTTTTTAATAAAAAAAATAAATATTTGATTCACAAACTTTAAAATATAAAAATGATATTATTATAATTTTACATATTGTTTGTTTTTAAATTAATTTTATATAGAAAAATAATAAAAAGTATATAGAAATTATGAAAAATTAAATTATGCCATGCTAAATTAGAAAAATAAAGTTAGAAGACATGTTGAAATAAACTTAAATTTTCATGCCACAATTTATAGCATCTAAATTAAACTTTTTATAATAGTTGTATTAAGAACTCTAATTATCTAATACTATATTATCACCTTTTATTATTATACTTCAACATTATGTTATCTTACCTTTCTAATCTAAATTTTAAAAAAAATTAAAAATAAAAAAACCTGAATTTTTAAAAATTTTCTCTATTGAAAACAACATGATATGGCATTTAGTAAAATAAATTTATTTATATAAAAATAATAATAAACAATGCATTAAATTGATAATCTTATAAAATCTATATATAATTCATCTATTGATTTTAATAAAAATATTTGTATATGTTTTCTTTTCAACAATTAAGTAAATATTTTTTAAATTAAAAATATTTAAAAGTTAAAACGAAATGCATAAAAAGTATGAACATTAATGCTAATTACTAAAGGTGAAGAAAATGCTTAAATAAAACAATTAATCTTTCCTTTAGATTGCATGCGTGGTAAAGTAGTGGGCGAATCTGGCATAATTAATCGAGTGTGTGTGACCATCATAATATTCTCTTGTTCGATGCTTCTCCAACATTAGTTTTCACATGTTGAAGAAACATTATGTGAAAAGTTCAATTTATGCCTCAAATGGACCACAAAATAATAATAATAATAATAACAATAACCTTATTAATAGATCCATACATAGTGCTTAAAAGATTAATTTATCATATCTTCCTACACAGGTGCCATTGATGGAGCAGTCAACTTTTTCTTGGAAAATCCCAGATATGAGCTGAATCAAACCCTGTTTGCAGGTACAGAAAAACAAAATTTTATTTGTTGTGCTTGTGGCGGCTCCAAAGGTTCTCAATGAATGGTGGGTCTTTCGTTCTATTTTCTTTGATTTAGTATTAGTTGGTAGGTCCAAGCAAGTAAATTAGTATATATAATGTGCCATGGGTTCCACATGCTGTGGTACAATACACCTAATTCTTCCATTATAATTATCTTCACCATTATTATCTGGCAGACAATGATGACTAGGTCTATTTCAATAATGATCATTACGAGGAGAGTGACCTTAGTCAATTCAAGATTATGAAAATGCTGTAGTTTCATTTAATTTATTGCCTACTTTTTCAATGGAAAATTGTGAATTTTATCATCATTCTACGTTTTTTCTTTTTTAACAAAATATTTAGAGAAATCTCAAAGAGTGCATTTTGAGCATCCTAATTAAGTTGACACTTTCTTAGCATTCCGCATCATGAGAATCCACTACCCTAATATTAATAATGGAAAAAAAAAAACAATGATCATGGAACAGTGAAGCTCCCAAATATAGGAACTTCCCAAACAAAATCAAGATGAATAAGCTAGATACATCACTCTAGGTAATTGAAAAAAAGGGCCTAATGTTAATTTAAGTTTAAATTTTTGTGTACCAAAGTGATTATAGCTTGAAAATTTGTCAAAATATATTAGAATCGTGAAATTGAATACTATATTAGCTCAATATATATCTTTAGCAAAGTTAATACTAGTGTATATATAAAATATATTCCAATCAAATTCAATTATTTTTAACACAAATTTTATCAGAGATTTTATAAATTTTATAAAAAAATTGCCTAAAAAATAGATGGGCCGATTAACATTATACTAAATTTTGCGATCTTGACTTATTTTGATAATTTTTAATTTTTGAACCACAATCATACTAATGTACAAATATTTGAATTTAAATTATCATTATGTTTTAAAAAATACATGTATATAAGTAGATTTTCTTAAAAACCACAAATCTAGATTTTCTTAAAAATCACAAATCATGAATCTCACTGGCTAATTAATTTGTAATTTAATTAGTAGTTGAATAATTAAGTGTTTGTTTTATATATATATATACCTTTCTTTTTTAAACAAAACTCTAGCTATAAAAGTGAAATTTTTATTATATTGTTGAGAAATCGAATATGAAATTAATTTTTTTTACAGTTCACAATAAAGAAAAAATTATTACAATATAACTCAAATTTTAATAAAATTTGACAAAATATTTTTGAATTGAATTGAAAGATTTTTCTTAACTTTACGTAAACTCTTATTTTATGGTTAATATTTAATTAAATTTGAATTTTTATTGAAGTTTGTTAGAAGAAACTAACTTTATAAATAAGAGCATTATAGGCAATGATGATACTAAAAATTTAATCTAAAGAGTCAAAATTAGCTTTTTTTCGTTGTACATAAAATTATGAAAAAATATAATATATATTCTACATGTAAATCTAAAATTTTTGAGGCAAAGCTAAAATTGTGAAAAAAAAAATATAAAGGAAAAATTAAAGTTTTTGAAAGTTAGAGGGGAGTCATGGCCACCTCAATCCCCTTTAGCTTTGTCATTGATTGTAGAAAAAGTTGTTTTATTTTTGCTACAGGCAATAAGAGCTTTTATTAAAATAGTGATAGACTTTTGCTTATTGTGGTTAGATGGTTGCTGACTCATAGTAATTAAAATAATAAGTAATCGATTATATTTAAAAGGGAACTGAGAAAAACAAATTATTCTATTTACTAACAATAATATGAATTACATATCGAATTATGTGTAAATGAAATTTGTTAAGTGTAATAAGGTATGAAAGTGCATTGAGATTCTAATGTAATTGTAGTTATTGATGATATAACCTTATCAACATGATCAATTATATAAAATATTATTATATTTTATTTACTTCATTTATTATAATTTTAAATGCTCCTACAATCGCGATAAAAATAACATAAAACTATAATAAAAAAAAATCAATTAAAATGAGTTTTGATTGATTTAAAAAAGATACTTAAACACTTTCCATCGACCAAAAAGTTCACAAATTAGAAGACCATAGAAAAATATGCTGGTTTGATAGAGAAGCCATCGACACTAGATATTAGTGTTGATAAAAAAAAAAAAAAAACTAGATATTTGATGTTATTCTGCGTCGGTTCAGAAAAGAAAAGAAAAATTCTAATGTGATATAAAAAAAAAAAAAGTATATGTTAAAGATTGAAGAGATGAGATGGTGATTTTACCTAATACCTGGGACCCTGCTTTCAAGTTGCTGAGCCCCATTTTCAGAATCTTTTTTTTTTTTTTTCCCCACAAAGTGTTGTTCATAATGGGCAATAGAATGACGTTGACATGATGACATCCCATCCATGTATACTTTCTTTATTCACAATAATGGCAATTTTTATTCACTCTGCTTTCTCCCTTTTCTTAAGCATGCCTTCTGTAAAATAAATAAATTATAATGCCCATTAGGATAATCAATTGAAAAGCTAATTTTTTTTACCTATTTGGAAGAATTAGAGCGTGTTTTAAATTGTTATTGCAAAACATTTGTTTCATAATTCACTTAAATTATGATATATTTTTTTTAATTTTGTGTTTTGAGCTAGGTAGCATGGAAACGAAAAATGTCAAAAAGAAAAATATAAAAATGAACACGAGAAAATAATAATCTTTAAAAATATAAAAAATAAACTGTGAAGAAAATATATAAATATAAAAAAAAATATAAAGACATATTTATAAACATTTTTTTTCTTATATATAATAAATATTGAAGTAATTAATTCTAAAATCATATAAAAATAATATTTAAAATAATTATCTAAATCAATATTAATTATAAAAAATAAATGAGAGGATAATAATTAATCAAACATTTAAAAAATAAATATTAATTGTCTATAAGTTTTATAATCAAATTTACTAAGAAATGTGTTTTTAAAGTGGAAACACAGTTCTTAATTTTTTAAAAATGTAAATTTTGATTAATTTTCTAAAAGAAAATATCTCCAAAACACAAAAGCACTTCCATCATGAGTTTACGTTTTGAAATAATTTTAATTATTTATTAAAATAATTTAATTATATTCTATTAATCCGCCAAATCTATTTGATGATAACAGAGATTGTTTTATTTGAGATATACTTTAACGAGTTAATTGGAGAATGCAGATTTATCCCTTTTTTTTTTGGAATAGAATACAGATTTATCCTTATATGTGATAAAGGAGGAGAAAATGAAGTCCTCGTTGCTTTTATTGTTTGATAGGCAATTTTTGGCTTTAGTGATGAATTTCTATCAATAGAATTTTTTTCATTGAGTGATAGAATTTCATTATTTAAAATAATATTAAAATTGATTGTTAGCTGTATTAATCTCACATAGTTAAGTTGTTGGATTGTTACCGTCTATATATATGGATTGGATACCTTTTTGGTTTGATCAAGTTTTTGAAAATCAATTTTACCTAATTTCATCTGTTTTCTGTCATTTATAAAATTCAATTCAATTATATTATTTAAAATGAATTTATATTAAATTAAAACTATTTTATTTCATTAAATATATTATTCATTTAAAACAAGTATTGCTTCAATTTAAATTAAAGGGTTAGTAAAATAATTTTATTTAATTTTTAATTAAAAATAATCTAAATTATTTTTATATTATGAATCAACTTCACTTGCAATTCAAAATGTTTTAATATAAAAAAAATAATACGATTCAAACTATTGTTACATCTAACTTTTTACAAAAGTTTCAAATTTGAGTATTTTTTTTACCATAAGCCTTTAGCGTTTAAAATTTATATCGAAAAATAATTATCAATTATGAAATAATATTTATTTTATTCTTTTACCTTTAGAGTGTTAAATAACCATGATAAGTAATTTGGAATTAGCAGTTCAAATTTATTAATGGAACCTAAAGTATATGAAATCTCTAATCATTAACTTTTAGCATTCTAATATTTAGCTGCTAATATTTGACTGCTGACCTCTAATAACTCTCTCTATATATATATACACAGCTAACTACTTTAGAAGATTAAGAATTTGAATGTTTTATGGTCTCATACGATACATATGGTCAGGTTGCAAATTATGTAAATCTGCAACCTAAAACATACAATGCTAGAATTCAACGTTTCTGTAGTCAGAAAGAGTGGCTTGGATTCTCCTTTAGACCTAATAATCCCAGAAAGCAAAAGAGACTGATGAAGTGCAATATATTCTAAAACTTGAACCCTTCTGTGCCTTCCAAAGGGACTCCTAATGGTTTGGTCATATAATAAATAAGTACATGGAGTTTTGTTCTTTGGTCTGCAAGTATGAACAAAATAAATTACGACTCTGAAAATTAGACTCTAAACAAAAAAACCCGCAAATAATTTAACATGATTTAGAATTAAATCTCAAATCACAAAACCATATTGCTCTACTCCAACTTTTCTCTCTAAAGTTTTTTTTATTAATTTTAATTTACAGGTGCTACTAGAAATTAGTGGTAACTATCTATTTTCTTTCTTCTTTTCATTATTTATTACTTTTAATAAACTCAAATATGTCATTTTATAAATAAATTTATCTTTTACTTTTCTTTTTGTTTTTCATTATGTCGAGTTTCATACTCTTTGTGAATGTTTTATTCCCTTTTGTAAGCATTTTATTCTCCTTTATGAATGTATTCTTTTATCTTTTTGTGAGTATCTTTTTCTCTTATATGAGTATTATTTTATATTTTTTGAATAAAAATAATATCTATTTAGAATATTATTGATCTATTTTGTGTGATGATTATGATTTTTTAAGATTCTACAAAATATTTATTGAATAGCTGCATTCAGAATGATACTATAACATCAAAATAAGTTTAGAGTCATGCGGAAAAAATTATAAGTAGTGAGTTAATTATTTAAATAATTATATTAGATTTAATCATAATTTTTCAATACTAACATGTTGAATTGTAGATATCATACAATTATTAAATTAAATAAATGATACTATTTTATAAAAAAAAATTAACATGACAATTGTGTGCTAATTATGAAATTGTGATACTTCAATATTTTCAAAATTAAATCAGAATAATTGATCGAATTAATAAAATTAAAAGTTTATTAGTCGTTTAGTTTAGTTTAGGATTAAAAATTAATTGATTCAAAAATTGATCAAATAAATGAATTGATTCAACTTAAATTATATTATTTTAAGAAAAATTTAAAATCTTTTAATCAAAATTTGAATGTTAAAAATATTTTTCATTATCTTGTTATATTACACTATTCTTAAAATATTTTTATGTTTTTTTAATTATGTCCTATTAAACCGAATTAATCGAACGAACTGAAATATAAATTAGTCAATCAATTAAAAATATTGCTTTTAAAGCGTTAAGAATATATTTTAATTTTATTGCTTATGTTATATAAAATGAAATTAACTTTATACACGTACGATGAGAGTTTTGTGAATAATCTTCTCCTAGGTGGGTCTAGTATTACACTAAGGCTGTTCATTTATCATCATCACCAATAAAACTATAATCACATTCTTGGATCAATCTAGCAAGTAAAATCAAACATGTATTTAGACTCCAAATATTAGTTAGATAGTTGAATTTTAGACCCTATAAAAAGACAGTAAAATTAGTAATCCTTACTGGCTGAAAAATTGAACCATCTCAAAAAGAAAACAAAGAGCATTATTCTCATTGCATTTCCTTTAACAGTCACTAGGAGAACCACATTTAATAGTTAGAAATAGATTCAATTAATTAAGACTATATAGCTAATCTTGTTCTTATTCATTAATTAATTCATAACTACAATCATACAATTGCTTGAGAAAGTTGTAATCAAGCATAATTCCCAATTAGTATAAAATTGACACATTTTTGGAAGCAGGAAAAAGGGGTGCAATCCTACTTTACTTCACTTTAGAGAACAAATTATTGGTGATACAAATTATATATTTTAATTCATGTTGCCTCCAATCCTAACAGTAGTCTCTTAATTTAATTTTATCCATTTCCTAGCTTGCTTTATTTTTTATAATTAAAGTGGTTTCAGGTGATCAAACATTATAATTTTGATTAGACAATAATCCTCTCAAGGAATTATTAAATTTCTAAACTATATCATTGCTTACGGTGGATCTCTGCATAATACAGGGGTTAATTAAACTCCAAAGGTCCTTAATTACATCATGATCCTTTTTTTTTTAATTAACAGAAAAACTAGATAATGCTTTGCATTTCTTTTTTCAAATAAATAATTTCTATTTCAATAATTTGTGTAGAAGAAAAATTTTTTTTTAGAACTTTAGTAGAATGGATAATGTTTAAGACTAACAAGATTTTTTACGAGGACCACATGTGTATAATAAGTAGGGAACAACAAGTTTCTTTAATAAATGAACTAATCCCTTATTATTTCTTGCAACTTTCTCTTTTGGGAGGGCTAAATTGGCTATAATTTTATTGAAAGAGGGATAGATTCTTCATGAGATTAACCAATTTCTTTGGATTTGGTTAGGTTTTTCACACCTTGAAATTGAAGTAGAATGGTAAGGGTTGGAGAACTGATAATAAGAGGAATGGGTTATGGACCATAAAGCCCAACTCAAAAGGAAGCAAGGCCTTCGACCTGAAATCAGGCTGAGAGACGTGGCTCAAACGTTTATACAAAGAGGAACATGGGTGGACTCGCGCTTTAAAAAGTTGGGCCTAGTCTTTTTTATTTTACATTTTTCTGTTTTTGCTGTCAAAATTTAATTTAATATTTAAAATCATAGTTTTTTTTTTTCAAAGGAAAATCATAATTAAGCATATATTTTTAGAATTTATTATTTTATAAGGTAAAAATATGTTTCAAATCATACGAAAACTATATAAAAAAAAGTGATTTTGTTTTTTTTTTACAATTCATGTAAAGATAAGCATTTTTTTTTTATTTTAAAGAATAAAAATGATACCAAACCAATTCAATATATAGTTTGAAATATATTTATTAACAAAACAACAAATTAGTTTATATACTAATTGATATTTGAGTCTGCAAAAAAAAAAAAAAAAAAAAGCAAATTAAAGCTAAATATTATATTAAATAATAATAATAATAATTAATTTTTATTAATACATACAAACTTGGGTATAAGACAAATTATAAGACATTAATAAATACAAAATCATAATTTTGATGACTATCATTATAACTTTATAATATCCATAAATTTTTATTTTTACTTTGGTATGTAAAATAAATATTAGAATTAAATCGATATAGGGACTTAGTTTTAGTTTACATTAATATTTTTATATAAAAATATTTTTCATATTTAGCCATTTTGTCATATAATTTTTTATCTCTAAAATTTCATCAGTCAATTTAAACAATATTTAGTCATAGAAAAAAAAATTAAAAAGCTTTATTAAGTTTTGATTTCTTTCTCAATATGTAATTAATCACAAGAAAAAAAAAAAGATGGAATGGACACGCGTAATCACATTCTCAACACTTATAAGGCTTTAATAATTGCAAAGTTGAATATATATTATTTGAATACAAAAGACTGAAAATTCTAAATATTGGACTATATAGATTTTTTAATTAAAAAAATATCAATGTGTGTTATTTTGTACGACTATTTATATCATTCAAAGTACCTTAAGTTTTAAGCCACTCATTCATTAAATATTCATAAAAAACTTTTTATAAATCTATATATATTTAGAAAGTAAATAACTTGTATATTAATTTAAAATTAGGTAAATGGAAGTTTAATATATATAAAGAAATATCAATGGATATAAAAAGGGATAAACAAATGTTAAAAAACGAAGTTATGAAAAAGGCATATATAAAAATAATTACAATTAAATCATTAATGGAGTAACATAATAAACCATCAACCGCTTAATTAAAATTATCATCAAAACACACATAAAAATAAATTCACTGTTATATTTGATGTTCTAAGTGATAATGAGTCAGACAGTTCGAATGAGACTTCTTCATCTATATTTAAGAAGTCTCATATGAACTACCTGACTCAGTTACCACACAAAACATCAATATGTTTTCTCAAAAAATTTAAAGATAGATTATTATGAGTTTTTTTTTAATTTCTCGAAAAAAATAGTTATTGACAATGAGCGTTAAATACTCTTTTAAACAAAGTACACATATGAATACTGCAACATATATATCACATCTAAGAAAAATTAACATGTAATATGTGTACTTAATATTTTTATTAGAAAATATTTACTGTAAAAAATTGAGATTCACTTATATTTGAATAGATATGATTGGTTATATTCATAAAATTTAAATTATGAAATTTAAAATTGATTACTGAGATTTATTTTAATAAATAATAATAATTTATTTTTTAATAAAATTTGAATCATAAAGTTGAAATGAACAAATGATATACATTACACGAATGTGACTAATTATGTTATTTAAATATGAGAGACAAATCTCCACCACCGACTTACTACTGGAAATTGAATATCCTCACTATTTTTGAAGGCCTTAAACCCATACAGAACATTGACTGGACTTACTTTGGGTTTAAAGTTTAGGCCCATAGGGCCCAAATTCTTATCCTCCAGAGTCCAGATCACTCCCCAGTCCCAAGGCCAGCTACTAGGTTTCCAACTTCCTCCATTTCAGTGTGTTTTGGATCTCCTCTCTCCTCTCTCCTCTCTCCTCTCTCTCTCTCTCTCAAAACAAAACATCAAAATGCCTCCTTTACCCTCTCCGCACCTCCGTCGTCTACTCCACCATTACCGCCTCTCTCCCCCTCCACCACCATTCACTTCCTCTTCCCATTTTACCCCCACCTATTTCCCCAAATTCCCGCTCTGTCCCTCTAAACCCTTCTCTTCCCAAACCCAAAACCCTAATCCCATAGCTGAATCCATCTCCAGAGAGCTCCTCAAAACCCCTGATTCAGACTCCTTCTCTATCTCCCAACGCTTAAACCTCCATTTCTCGCACCTCACTCCCTCCATTACCGCTCCTCTTGTCCTTCAGACCCTAAATCTCTCCCCTGATGCCGGCCGTACAGTGCTGGGATTCCACCACTGGCTCGTCACAGCCGCTGGCTTTAAACACACTGATGAAACTATGTCGTTTTTTGTCGATTATTTTGGTAAAAGAAAGGATTTTGAGACGATCCATGAGCTGCTTCGCGATGGGAAGGATGTTGTTGGGTTTGGTAGTATGGAATGTATGGTCGATAGGCTTGTGCGAGCGGGGCGGCCCACGAAGGCTGTCGGGTTTTTCAATAGGATGGAGAGGGATTATGGGTTTAAGAGAGATAGGAAGTCCCTAACTTTGGTGGTTAGGAAGTTGTGTGACAATGGATATGCCAGTTATGCTGAAAAAATGGTGAAGAGTTTGGCTAATGAGATCTTTCCTGACGAGGTGATTTGTGATTTGTTGATTAAAGGTTGGTGTGTTGATGGGAAACTTCAGGAGGCTAAGAGGTTGGCTGGGGAGATGTACAGGGGTGGTTTTGAGATTGGCACGGTGGCGTATAATGCCATTCTTGATTGCGTTTGTAAGCTTTGTAGGGAAAAAGACCCGTTTAGGTTGCATTCTGAAGCGGAGAAGGTGTTGCTCGAGATGGATGCTTGTGGGGTTCCGAGAAATGTAGAGACGTTTAATGTGTTGATTAGTAATCTGTGCAAGATGAGGAAAACACAAGATGCTGTAGATTTGTTTTACAGGATGAGGGAATGGGGGTGTGATCCTGATGACACTACGTTTGTTGCTTTGATTAGGAGTTTGTATCAGGCGGCGAGAGTAGGAGAGGGGGATGAGATGATTGATAGAATGAAGAGTGCAGGGTATGGAGATAAGCTTGATAAGAAAGCCTATTATGGGTTTTTGAAGATTTTGTGTGGTATAGAGAGAAGCCTATTATGGGTTTTTGAAGATTTTGTGTGGTATAGAGAGGCTTGAGCATGCTATGAGTGTGTTTGATATGATGAAAGCGGATGGCTGTAAACCTGGGACAAAGACTTATGAGTTGTTAATAGGGAAATGGATTGCTCATAATCGACTTGATAAGGCTAATGTTCTCTTTAATGAAGCTTTAGCTAATGGAGTTGAAGTCACACCTAAACAGTACAGGGTAGATCCAAAATTTTTGAAGAAGCCAGAGGCAGTGAAGGAGGAGGAGAAGAAGAAGAGGGAGACATTGCCTGAGAAAATGGCAAGGAAGAGAAGGCGTCTGAAGCAGATTAGACTGAGTTTTGTGAAGAAGCCAAAAAAAATGAACCGCCGAGCATTCTGATCATTATCCACATTGTTTCCACCGATTGGAATTGTCTAGGGGTCTGCCATTGTTGAACTGCAGGAATTTCTTTTTGATAGCGATGTAGTTTCTGATTTTTCTTGTTTTAAGCTTATCGTTGGCAACATAGGAATAAGATTTAGCGGGCTTTACGTTTACTTCAATCAACATGAGCATTGCACTGATAATCGAAATCAAATCATCAAACTTACCCCTTTAAATGTTATAACCTTTAGTTTTTTAGGGAAGCGAACTTGCCGGTTTTCTCACTTCTTGTGAGAAGGTAACTGTGAATTTATGAGTTATGAGCTTACATGCTGAAATAAAATAATACTATGATACTTCTCCCTTCATTTAGTATGCGGCCTTGCGTCGAAAGAGAGCGAGTTAGAGAAGGATTTGGAACATTTGAAGGCATTGTAGCACCCTACCAATAGCTAGAAAAATGGTTTGCGGCAGTTCTTTCGGTTCTGTGCTTGGGGACAGATTTTAATGTTTTTACTGCATGCCCACGAAGGAGCGTTTTGGCATGCGGTGATTTTTGGAATGGCTTGCTGATGAGCACGAGTTTTCGGGAAAATAATAAATTTGATATCTAAATTTTTAAATTTTTTTTATTTTGGTATTTAGACTTTTCCTATTCAATTAAGTGTTTAAATTGGGAAATTTATTTTTTATGTAGTGTTTTTTTTTTTGAACAGATAAAATTCGTAATTATGTTATTTTCATCTTATCTAGTATTAAATTTTGTATATTATTTTAATTAATTATATATCTAATATTTAGATACATAATTTTTTTTACTTTTAAACACAAATTGTTTTTTTTTTTTTGACTTTTTGTATATATTTAAATAAATGTTACAATGATAGAAATAAAATTTTTATATATATGTATATATATAGAGAGAGTAAAAAAAATTATATCAGTTCAAACACTTAATTGAATATAAAATGTCTAAACACTAAAATATAAAAAATGAAAAAATTCAGACACTAAATTTATAATTTAGTTCAAACAAAATATTCAGGTGAACTACCAAGTGTTCACTTGTGATGATGTTATATGATATTAGAACTAGTTTTGGAGATCTTTTGGTACGATAAGAAATTAACGAGAATATGATTTTCATTTTATTTTTATATTTATTATTTTAATTTTATTTTAAAATTTATGAATAAAATATTTTAAAAAATTAGAATGTCTCATTATTTTTAAATTTCATTATCTAAATTAATTCATTTACATAATGCTACTTTCTCTGTCCCTAATAGATAAACTCATTTCTTTTTACATATAGATTAAAAAATATTAGGTAATTTGGTTAAAGTGATTATTTTTACTTTACTTTTTCTATTATACTTTTATATTGATATTAAAATACTAGATAGAGATAAATAATACTCCTATTAAATAATCTTGAAATTTGTTGTTCTCTAATGTAAAATTAAAGACAATCGGTATTACTAATAAATAAAATTATCAAATCATAAATATCAAAATTTTAAATTTTATTTCAACTTTCAACTAATATATTAAATAGTTATTATTTAAAAGTATTGATAACCATGAAATTAAATAAAAGTAAAATAAAAAATCAAGTAATTCAATACTTTCTAAAAAAGGAAACCCACTTGAATATCGAGACATAAAAAAAAAAAACCTTATCAATTTAAGATAGAGAAGTATTGTATACGAGCAACTATGATATTTTGTTAATATTTAAATTCTATTTATTGTGTTAAAATATATCAAATAAAATTATTAAAATTTTGAAATATCATTTTTAGGAATATGATTTTATTTCTTATTTTTTAAGTTTAATCAAATATGTAACAAGTGTTGTGTGCCATTATTTTGAAAATTGAACAACATAAAGTGCGGGAAATGCTTCGGTCTACCAGTATATATATATATATATATATATATATATATATATATATATATATATATATATATATATATATATATATATT
>CATIWR010362048.1:0-15261 GCA_949677035.1 Omphalea diandra
CTCTATATATATATATATATATATATATATATATATATATATATATATATATATATATATATATATATATATATATATATATATATATATATATATACGGTTTTGATATCGGTTCTACTGTTCGGTTCTAGTGTGGGACGGTTCGGTCCAATTCTTGGTTCGAATATCACAAAATTTTCGAAATCATCTCGTTCACTTATTTTTGGTCTGATTCAGTTTGGAGATTTTTAAAAAAAAATCAGATATTTCGGTTTTGGTACCAAACTAGTCTAGTTCTTTGGTCCAATTTGAAAATCTTCGTTCTCTATGCTCACCCCTAGTATTCATGCTCTTTAGGCCTTGAGATGTATATGCATTTGAGAGTTGTGGGTGCTGAAAGTGTAGTTATACCTGTTTGTGCTTGAATTTATATATAAGGTGAATTCATTAAGGTGTCTAATGCTGTTTCAAAATATCCTCACAATTATTTAGTTGTGGAATATGTAAGAGATTCATGTATCTATGACAATTTTGACTTTTGTGTCCTTGAATGTTTTGGCCTCCTGCTCGGCGAGGACAGGATTGTGGTTGAGGTGCCTGTTTCTGAGAAGCTCTTCGAGACATAAAAAATAGATGACTGAAGTGGCATTGCGAGAAGCATTTATTTGTCTACTTATTTTCCCGTGTTGGAAATATTCTTAAATGCATACTAAGCCTATTTATAGACTCCAAACCTAAAGAATGAAAATTTTTTGTAAGTTATTTGAGTAATTTCTCAACAACCTATTTGGGCATCCACCTAGAGAGTTCTTTTGCTTTAAGTGTTGTAGCTGGAAAGTAAGCATGCTTGTGGACTAGCTTCATATTTTGAGTAAAATATTGACTTGATTTTGTGCTAGAATATATATTTGAACACTTTTTATCTAAAAAGTTGGCTTTTTTTTGTTTAATTTATTTTTTTTCCATTTCTTTATTTGGGCAATTTTGTTTGTTAAAAATTGAATGTCTTTTTGTATTTTAATTTCACAATCATTGGGAGGACCGAATTATAGCTTGTCTTCAACAACCATATTCTCTTGATTGCATTCCCGTGGAAGCAGAATATCAGGTGCATCCAATTATGGTGTACTTTTGAGTAATCATTATAGAATTTTGTACTTTAGTCATGCATGTTCACTTGCATCAACTTCAGTAGTGTTTAAACTGTAGTGATCAAATCACAGATTAAATCGTAGTGCTGGGTAGTTCCGATGCGCATTTTGTGTTTGGTATTTCTGTTATGAATCGGAAACCTTATTGGTGATTTATGGCCTTCAATGGAAAAATTTTTTGAAGTCGATGATCCAGCAATCAAGGCTACATAGGATGTTTGTTCTTCGCTGAAATGTACAACACACATTTATCCAAGATGATTGAGAACTAGTCATGGTTTGCATCCAACTGAGATTTTGTTGTCTCCTTTCTGACAGCCTCTAGTATGATATTGTGAAGATAGCAAGTCTGGGTTAAAAACAAAGCAAGAAGAGGCATTGACTTTAGTAGCTCGAGATTGAGTCAAACAATTGGTTTTTGGCTCCAAAGATAACTAACTTATCGCAAGTTGTATTTTTTGTTAGCTATTAATTAGGAAGATTAGTTACAGCTCATCCGTTTTCTCAGTCATTTAGTCGTGTATAAAAACTTATTTTCATTCAATAAGACTTACGATACTCCTTTTATTTCCAAATCTGATATTATAACATGATATCAGAGCACTAGGGCAAGATCTAGAGTATTCTTTTTTTCCCTTCTTCCTCTTCAGTCGCTGTTTCTTCTTTTGAAGCAATTCTTTCTCTGGTTCATCAATGGCAGATTCTCCTGGTGATCATTCTAATGCCAACAACTCTAATGCTTCTATTGGAACCAGAATGAACTCCAACCATCCACTTGAAGATCCTACATCACCATATTTCATTCATCACGCAGATAACCACAGTTCTATGGTGGTTACTCCAGAGCTTACCTCCATGAGCTTTGTTTCGTGGAAGCAGTCATTTTTACTTGTTGCTTCAATACAAAATAAGCAAGGTTTTATTCAAAAACCACCTGCGGAGAGTGCCTTGTTTCTTCCATGTATTAGGTGCAATAATTTGCTTGTGGCTTGGAGCTTAAGATCTCTTTCTCCACCAATCGCATCTACAATTTTTTACATGGAAGAGGCCTTGAAAATTTGGGAGAAGCTGAGTCTCAGATTATCTCAACCAGATGATTCTCGGATCTGTCATCTGCAACAACTCCTCAGCAATATTTCTCAAGGCACGAAGAGAGTTGATGCCTGCTTTACTGAATTGAATGGAATTTGGGAGGAACTTCGCAATTTCAGGCCACTCCTTCATTGTTCCTGTGGAAAATGTAGCCAAGGTTGTTTCCAACAGTTCATTGATCAACAACAGAAGGATGATGTTTTCAGGTTTCTCAATGGTCTTAATGAGAGCTACCAGGCATTGAGATCTCAGGTTATTTTGATGAAACCTTTTCCCTCACTTGATCAAGCCTACAATATGGTGCTTCGTGAGGAGAGTCAAAAGTCTCTACTTGCTCAATTTCAAAATTTTAATGAATCTACTGCCATGGCTGTGAAGAAATAAAAGAAAGATGATTTGTTCTGTACTTATTGTGGCAGGTTCAGGCATCTCAGGGAGCAATGCTACAAAGTGAATGGATTTCCACCTGGTTTCAAGTTCACTAAGGGCAAGCAGGGTGCTAACTCTCCAGGTGGACAGGTAAATCTTAGTGCTGGTCAAAGTTCTGCTAACTCTACTATTTAGGAATATGCGGTGTCTATTCCTCAATTGAGCTTAACCGAGGAGCAAGTCCAAAAGCTCATGAATATGTTGACTGAGCAAGACAAATCTGATCCTGGTGATAATTTTACACCTCATGTCAGTAATGTAGCAGGTATTCCTCCCTCACTTTTTTCTGCTTCTAATGCTAAAGTTCAGGATAGTTTGCTGAAATCTCAGTCTCATGTCGCATCTTGGATTGTTGATACTGGTGCCACAGATCACATGGCTTGTTCATTAGATCAATTCTCTTCTTACTATACTGTTCAAAATTGTTTTGTTCATCTTCCTAATGGTATGAAAGTCCAAGTTTCTCATATAGGCACTAGTACTCTTAATTCCTCCATAACATTTACTGATTTCTTTGTATCCCTTCCTTCACTTTTAATTTGTTATCTGTTAGCAAGTTAACTTCAACTTTGCAATTTTGTCTCATTTTTTCTTCATCGTTATTGCTTTATCCATGTCCTGTCCTCTTGGAAGACAATTGGACTGGCTAAAGTACATCAGGGTCTCTATCTCCTGCAATTAAGTCATTCTAGTAGAATTCCTACTGTCAATAAGTTTCATGCAGCTAATACTCTGTTGTTTCTCTTGAAATTTGGCATCATAGACTTGGTCACATTGCTTTGAATAAGTTTCCTACTCTTAGACATTTGTTTGGTGATGTTGATATAGCTAATCCTAGTTCTTTTGATGCTTGTCCCAAGGCTAAACAGAAAAGACTTCCTTTTCCTCATTCTGTTGAGCATGTTGATAATGTATTTGATTTAGTTCATATGGATGTTTGGGGACCTTATTCTTAGTGTGATCTCAATAAAAATCATTTTTTCCTTATACTGTGGTTGATGATTTTTCCAATTGTACTTGGACATTTTTTATGAAACATAAATCTGAAACACCTCATTGGATTAGATATTTCTGTTCTATGGTTGCTAATCAGTTCAATAAATCTGTCAAGATTATTAGAACTGATCAAGGCACTGAGTTTGCTTGTAATTCCTTTTATCAGTCTTATGGTATCATCCACCAAACTAGTTGTGTGTATACTCCCCGACAAAATGGGAAAGTAGAACAAAAAAATCAGCATGTTCTCAACGTTGCTAGGGCACTTTTGTTCTATGCAAATTTACCTTTGAAATTTTGGGGTGATGCCATACTGACTGCTACTTATCTCATCAACAGGATTCTTTCCACTTTTCATCCAACTCAAACTCCTTTAGAACTTCTTTATCATAAACCTCCTTCATATGCATTTCTTAGATCTTTTGGTTGTTTATGCTCTGCTGTTAATCTCACTACTCATAGGACTAAGTTTGATCCTTGAGCTCGAAAGTGCATTTTTATAGGTTATTCTTCTGGTGTCAATGGTTATAAACTTTATGATTTGGAAACTCATTCCACGTTCATGTATGTTCAGTTTCATGAACGTATTTTTCCTTTTCGAGTGTCTCCTTCTTCATCTTCTGTTTCCCCCACTCCTGTTCTTCCTGTTTTTCCATCCTTTGCATGTGATTTAGATGTTTTTCCTTGTCATTCTCAGTCTTCTTCTCCTACTGTCCTTCCTTCGTCTTCTGGTTCTCCTTCTCATGTTTCTCCTAGTGTTCATTCTTCTTCTCCACTTCCTACATCTGATTCAACTACTATTCCATTACCATCCCTTGATGTTCTTAGAAGAAGTTCTCAGATCATCAAAACTTCCTCTTACCTTCAAGCCTATTATCATAATGTTCATCATTCTCCTCAAGCTACTTTAGTTCATTACCCTCTTTCTAGTGTTATTTCTTATTCTCACTTATCTCCTTCTTATTCTAAATTTGTATGTTCTATTTCATCTTCTGTTGATTCTGCTACTTATGAACAAGCTGTTGTTGATCCTTACTGGGTTGCAGCAATTCATTCAGAACTTTATGCATTGGTGCAGAAAGGCACTTGGTCGATTGTTCCTTTACCCGCTGGTAAAACCCCAATTCGGTGTAAGTGAGTTTTCAAGACCAAATACCTTTCAGATGGGTCCTTAGATAAGTAAAAGGTGAGGTTATTAGCTATAAGGGTTTCACACAGAGATATGGATTTGATTGTGAAGAGACTTTTAGCCCTGTTGTGAAACATGCTACTGTGAGAGTTTTCTTATCCTTAGCTGCTATCCAAGGATGGTTTTTAGCTCAGCTCAATGTTAATAATGCTTTTCTCAATGGGGACTTAGACGAAGAGGTGTATATGGATATTCCCCAAGGTTACCAGCTTCAGGGGGAGACTTGTCAGGAATCGGGTACCAGAAGAATGGTGTGTAAGTTGCACAAGTCCTTGTATGGCTTAAAGCAAGCCTCAAGGCAATGGAACTTAAAGTTTACTGACTGTTTGATCAGGAATGCGTTTACTCAGTCTAAGGCAGATTATTCCCTGTTTACCAAGAGTAGTGAGTTAGGTTTTGTGGCTTTGTTGGTTTATGTGGTTGACATAGCTATTGCAAGTAGTGATATGAGGTTGTTGCAGGAAGTTAAAGATTTGTTGAGCAATAGTTTTAAGCTGAAAGACTTGGGGCAGTTGAGATTCTTCCTTGGCATAGAGATTGCAAGATCTGGTAAAGGAATATCTTTTTGCCAAAAGAAGTTTGTGTTGGAACTATTGGACGAATATGGTATGCTTGCTGCTAAACCATCAAACACTCCCATTCAGGTTAATCATCAACTAATGCATACTGAACCAGTAATGCAAGATGCTTATAAGTATAGGAAGTTGGTTGGGAAGTTGATGTACTTGACTCTTACAAGGCCTGACATTGCTTATGCTGCACATGTATTAACCAGATTTATGGATAAGCCAGCGGAAGCACATTTTGCAGCAGCATTAAAAGTGGTTAAATACTTGAAAGGAGCTCCAGGCCACGGAAAATTTTTTCCTTCTAATTCTGAACTGAGGCTAAGAACTTTCACAGATAGTGATTGGGGTGCATGTAGAGAAACAAGGAGATCTATCACAAGCTATTGCATTTTCTTGGGGAATTCTTTGGTCAGTTGGAAGTCTAAACAACAGAATACTGTTGCAAGGAGCTCAGCTGAGGCTGAGTATAGAGCCATGGCAGCAACCACAAGTGAACTGACTTGGTTGAAGATTTTGTTAAATGATTTTAATGGTGATCACGAGCATCCAGCATACATATTCTGTGACAATGTCTCTGCAATCCACATTGCTAAATATCCAGTCTTCCATGAGAGGACTAAACACGTAGAAATGGATTGCCATTATGTGAGGGAGAAGATTCAAGCTAAAGAGACTGAAGCTAAACATGTAAGGATGACGGAGCAAATTGCAGATGTGTTTACGAAAGCCTTACATCCTGGACAGTATAATTTTCTGATTGCCAAGATGAACATGTGCAATGTACATGTCCATCTTGAGGGGGAGTGTGAAGATAGCAAGTCTGGGTTAAAACCAAAGCAAGAAGAAGCATTGACTTTAGTGGCTGGAGATTGAGTCAAACAATTGGTTTTTGGCTCCAAAGATAACTAACTTATTGCAAGTTGTATTTTTTGTTAGCTATTAATTAGGAAGATTAGTTACAGCTCATCAGTTTTCTGTTAGTCATTTACTCATGTATGAAAGCTTCTTTTCATTCAATAAGACTTGCAATACTCATTTTATTTCCAAATCTGATATTATAACAGATATTATGTCATTTTTCATTCCTGCATAGGTTTGTATATTAATTGGCTGAATTGCAAATTATTTATTCTGTGGCTGGAAGACTATTTATTGAAATTAAGCTAGGATTTAAATTAGGGATGCTGATGGTATTGTTAACTGAACCATGAACAATTTTTTCAATTGAATTGATGATTTCAGTTCAATAAAATTTCCAACTGAAATATAACTGGCTGAGATGGAAAGATCGTTAGATTGATTATCCAATATAATCAGTGCTAACCAAAATCTCTCTCTCTCTCTATACATATATATATAACTGAACCATGAACAATTTTTTCAATTGAATTGATGATTTCAGTTCAATAAAACTGAACCGTCATTTTCTAATGTACGAGACGAAACAAAAAAAATCCTTAAATGAAAACCAAAACCAATGGACTGACTGAGTTAACTGAATTTTTTCTATCCCATTTTTTTTATCAGTTCAGGTTTTTGGATTTTTTTTTTAATCACCTCGAATTCAAATGTCAAATTCTTTGGACCATAAACATTTGCTGTTTGAATGTTTTAAGTCAATCTGTTTCTATAACATGCAAAGTCCTCTTCTAGTTTGTTTTCTGTCATGTGATGTGATTGTGCATGCAGTTCTAGGTCAAACAGGATTGTTCATTGACATGGCATTGAATATAATATGGACAATATTGGAGAACATAATATGGACCTTCCTCACTTAACTCTCTTTATGAAGTGAGGGATCACCTAAAGAAAAAATATGTAAAATAGTGTATAGTACAGAAACTTAAGCAATTAGAATTCTTTGACGTCGAGATGTACTGCATGGTATAAGTATTAAAAATACATGTATTATTGGAATACATGTCAAAACAAATGTGACATTAGTAATATTATGTTACTAGAAGTTATATGATAGGTTCTGTCTGCATAAGATTACAGAAGTAAAATTAGCAAATATTCACATTATATTAATTGAGGCCATTTGCTTTGGTCCATCAAAGATTCATATTCATAAATTTAATTCTATTTTGATAAATATAACTTAATCAACTACTGCAAATGATGAGTTCTTAGTTTATTTTTAAGTTATACTCGAGTTTGCATTTATTCTGATTACTTAAGGAATCTCCGTTACCTTGGATTTGTGTAGAAACAATTTTCAGAATTACTGATGAAGGCTGCAAGTGATTATGGTGCCTTGACAGCTTCCGTTGTAGATTTCCAATGGAGTCAGAATTTTAGGGTATGGGGGGTATGCTTACAGAAACATTGTGCATTTTTTGTATTCATATTTTGTACTTTACTGTTGATTCTTTTTTACATGATTTAAGCACATTGTTTTTCTTCTGTTCTCCAGTTTTTTCCAATGATAGTTCTTTTACGAGGTGCAATTTTTTTTTGTCATTGAAGAGATCCTGCTTATTTTTCTATTTGAGATGTTATAATCATGAGAGGAATTGATATCTTCAAGAAATCTTTAGATATGATCCTGATGCATCTTGTTATGAACATAATTGTTCTCATTTTGGTAAGAATGTCTTCAATAGCTTGTCAAATGCAGAATGAGTAGCTTGGAATCCTTATTTTTCACAGGAAAAGAAAAGGGGGCCAATTACAATAAGTAAATAATTGAAGGTTACCATCGTTTAAATTTGTTGATGTTTCAGAATCATCAGCAATATTCAGTGAATTCTGATAGAGATTAAATCTGGATCTGGTGTTTAAATTTGAAGGTTACAGATTCTTCCATATTTTTTAAAGGATCTTATCACTACTATAGATATTATCTGGATGGCATCATGAAATGCGAAACCATGTGACCTCATTTCTGTGTGATTTCCAACTGTTATGACGGCAACAGAATGGTATATGTTATGCACAAGAGTGTAATTATCTCATTTTCATATTCTTTTGATTATTTCCATGCAGGAAATGCTACGTCCTATTCCTGTTGCTTTAGCATCTTGTACCCGGTTTTTTGAAGCAATGTCTGCTATGCGAGAATCATTTGCTACACTCCAAAATTTGGGAGTTGGCCATCCAGTTTCCTCTCTGCCAATAACACCAGCAAATGATCCCTCATAGTTTACCAGGGGATTCAGATTGTGTGACTCCTTGGAGAAATGAATCTAGTTTTGATGACTTAGCAATCAAAAGTGCAAGAAAACAAGAATTTGAGCAGCTAGAAGCTGACGATGAAAGTAGTGAAGTGGGCTACTTTAACCAAGTAGATGGCACAAGTCATAGGAGATTGTCTTCGCATCCATCAGTTAAAAAGAGAGGTATATAGTGAAAAGACTTGTTCATATTATGTTTTCCTTGTGTTGCATGTAACAATATTTTCTGCAATGAAATCCTTCATGATCTTGCATAGCATTATACACCTTTGGATGTTGATTTGCTTGTGCAATTAAAGTTGACTCTTGGCAACACTAGTAGAAATGAATTGCTGTAAGTGTATATTGACAGTGTCTTATGTTTCGTATTGATATGCACATTGTTTATGATTCACTGTTCATTGATTTCCACCTTGTTTATTGCTTTATTTCAAATTGAATTGTTAGGAGCTCCATGGTCCTCCTTAGTTGATAGTGTCATGTAGATGAAAAAGATGCCAAACGATGGGGGACTTTCTTTGTGATTCCTTGCTTTCTTGCCTTGCTCTTGCTAAATAAACATGAAAAGTTCTGTTATTTGTTCCATATAAAAAGGCATAATGTCATTTCTAGTTTCATTTCGGTACCAAAATTAAATAATAAATGTTTACAGTTTTTAGTGTAAACATTAATTGTAAATCAGAATAATTAGAATCGTTAAATTTTTAATATAAAAGTACAATAATCATAAATGTATAAAAATTGTAGTAGCTATTGAAATATTTCACGCACACATATAAAAATGATTTTTTGCAGCTAACATACAGAGCCTTCGATTGTGGTGAAAATTGCATTGTAAGTAACCTTATCTGCTATTTTGTTCGGCCCCAAGCGAGGCCATATTGAAATTGAGCTATGGATGTGATATTTCAACTAGAATTTTCGTATAATTGTCCTCTTTTGGGAATATTTCAACTTTTGGTTTTTTTTTTTGAACAAATTTCAACTTTCGTATAGTTGTGCTTCAATCTAGATAGGAGGCAACGGTGTTTCTTAGAATTGAAAGATAATACATATTATTTAATTTTGGTCTATTAACCAAAAAAAAAAAATCTAAACATTTTTGTTTTTCCCATTATTATTTAAATCTCATGAAATAACAAATATTATTCAAAATTGATCAAATTTATGCTAATATCTCTAATTATCAAAATTGTAATTTCAAATTAGGTTCACATGATGACATGGATACTGTGAAACGTTCATATGGCATCCATAGAATCAACTATCACCTTTTTTATATTGTTCATATTGCACCTATATTATCATATAAGCTTAATTTGATACCTCAATTTTGATAATTTGGTGGTATTAACACAAATTTGATCAATTTTAGATAATATTTATTATTTTGTGAAGTTTAGGTGATATAGTGAATTAAAAATATTTAAGTACATTTTTATCAATAAACTTTTAATATATGAGGTTAGTATGGAAATAGTTAAAAAAATAACTTTGATTGGTAAGCATTATCATTAATTACAACAAATAAGCATATCTTATCATTAATTACAACAAAAAACAAACTTTTTATCATCAAAGTATTTTTAGGAAAAAGGAAATTATCAATATTATAAAGGTTGCATCAATAAAACCAACTACAACCATGGTGATTGTGTCACATATGTTTCTATTCGTCATGGTTTTTTTTAGAAGATTCTATCATATGTTTATTAGGGTCCTTTCTTGTACATTTTGATATAATTATATAATATTGGTCATTAGCAAGGGTGGCTTAACATTTATGAGGCCTTTGGCAAGCCACAAAAAGGAGGCCTTTTAACTTAAAAAAATTAATAAATTAAAATTAAACTATAAATTTATTTATAGCCTTTCTATATGCACAAATTTTAATTAAACTTTTGTAGACCAAGTTTAGTTGACAAATCATTTTTGCTAGATAAAATTATTAAACCATTTAATCTCTCTTGAAACATAGTTGTTCACAAATAATTTTTTATAATCTTTAATTTTGAAAAACTTCTTTCTGCGGTTGCAATTGTAACAAGTATTGTAAGTAGTATCCTATATACAATAAAACAATTTGGAAAACAATCTAGTTCTTTTATTAGGTTAAGTATTTCAATGGGAGTATTAATTTCTATTTTTGCAAATTCTTTTAAAACTTTAATTCCGAAAACAAATCAAAGCCATTGATATCAGAATACATGTCATGTTTAAGAAAATTTTCAAGATCAAGACATTTTTTTTAAACTACAATCATCAAAAGATCTTAATCTTTCAAGACCAAATAAAAAAAATCAAATAAATCATCATATTTTGAAAATAGTTCAAATCTATCATGCAATGAAGGTGTTGCTTTATCTATAATATAATAGAAATAATCAATTTTGAAAGATTCCTCTGCTGACTTTACTATCTCATGATCATTATCATCATGTTCATCATATTGCTTTTTTCTATGAATGATATGTTTTTTGCGAAATACATGTTCTATTTTCTTTTCAATTGCAATTTGTTTAGAAGAATCTAAAGCACAATTAAAACCATTTTCTTTATAATTTTTGAAATAAGAAATAAGTCCCTTTAATTTATCCATGGCAAGATCTATACACATATTTTCAAGTTGTAAGCTCTTACTAACTGAATTTATAGCAAACAATATCTCATACCAAATATTTATTCTTAATAGAAATTCAAAGCTTTCAATCTCATAGGTTGCTAAGCATTGGGCTTCACTCCTTATCTTAGGATCTTCACTCACTTCCGCTAATTTTAATAAAGCATCCCTAATTTTTGGAGCTTGAAATTTTGGAGTTCTGACACTTTCAATGCAACTTCCCAACGTGTTTGGGATAAAAGTTTAAGAGTCAAAGTAACATACTCTAATAAAATTTTCCATCTTTTTGTAGAAGAAGCAAATAAAGAATATGTATGTTGTACTACTCAAAAAAATGATATTGCTTTAAAACATGAATTAGCCATATTATAAAGAACTAAATTCAAACTATAGCAACCATAATGAGTATAAAATGCTCTAGGATTTATATTTAAAAGTCTTTTTTGCACACCTTAGTTGTTACCTTTCATGGTAGACCCATTATCATAGCCTTGTCCTCTAATATCATCTACATCAAGATTGTGTTTTTTTAATGAACTTAAAAGGTCATTAAAAAGCCCTTCTCCAGTTGTGTTATCTGCCACCAAAAACTTTAAAAAGTGCTCATCAATCTTTATTGGATTTAATGAAGTATCAACACGTTGTAATATAATAGTCATTTATTCTTGATGGCTTGCATTAGGAGTATAATCAAGAATAATTGAGTAATACGTTGCTTTTTTTTTTTTTTCTTTATGATCATACTTTTAACCTCATTGGCTAACATCAAAAATAAATTCATGTTGTATATTATATCCTAAGTAATGATTATGAATCTCATGCACTTGAACACATCTAATATGTTCTTGCATAATAGGTCAAACTCTGCTATCATCTCTATTAAACCTAAAAAATTTCCATTATTATTTTTATATAATTTATCTTTCTTTCCCCGAAATGCAAGATTGTTTTTAGCTAATGTCTTAACCATAACAATGATTTTAATAAGAACTTTTTCCCAATGTTCTTTCTCCTTATTAATTTGATCTTAGACACTCTTATCAATTATCTCTTTTTTTGACAATCTCTTTTCCAACTCAATCCACCTAGTCATATTGATAATATGCTCATTAGATATTTAATGAGACTTAAGCTTTTTACTAATATTTTTCCAATCTCTACATCCTTCATTATTTAATTGACTTGTACTATTTTTTGAGCCAAACAACTTTCAACAAAAACAAAATACTTTATATATCTATTGAATATACTAACCATCTCTCACCTTGCTTTTCCTTAATTGGTAGTTTATGGATATAATATTCTTTAGAGAAATGTCTATTACTTTCTTCCTTTGGAAACTCAATATCATCAATTCTAATTGGACCTTTTCTCTACTAATAGATCTTGTAACTTTGTATCAATTTTCTTCCATTGTCCAAAACACTTGATTAAAATAGATTGTTCACCACTTGAACTATTCATAAGAGTCTCATTAAGGACTTGATCCACAATTTCATTTTATTGTGTCACATCAATATTATTTCCTAAATTCTTTCCTTCAGTCACATCAACATTATTAGTTTCTAAGTCCCCTTTAATACTTGTTTCTTCACTTATTTCCTTTTGATTTAAATTTAATTTCCTTTTGTCAATATAAGATATTTGTTAAGAGTCCCTCTTTGAGATTGCACTAAACTTTATGTTCTTTTTCTTCTTGAGTTTTTCATATCTAAATGGATATTTTCTACTAGTCATTTCAAAAATCAATAAGTTGACACAAATAAAGAATAATAGAAAAACAAAACAAATAGAGTTGATAAATAAACAACAACCAATTGATACAAATAAATAAATTAGAATATAAATTCTAGAACAATAGAACCTGACAAATCCAAGATTTACTAAAACAACAACAACTAAACTAAGACTTTAAGAAGCTGCTCTACCATTTGTTTGATTATAAAAGAAAATCAGGATTAGAAGTAGAAAGATAGACTTGTGAGTATGATTGAGAACTAAAGAGTCTCACTCCATTATATATTCTATGATTGAGAACTAAAGAATCATACCCCATTATATATTCTTTAAAAAAAATTGATGTTGTGAGACTTCTGTTTTGGAATTTGCATTAATAGCAATGAATTGGTAAGTTTGAGAATTAAGTTTCAATGGAAAAATTGTGAATGATGCTATTTTTTTAGGAAAAGATATTATAAAAGTCAATGAAATGTTGTTTAGCTTTTAGGATATTATAAAAGTCAATAAAAAATAGCATCAATTTTTAGGAAAGATATAAAAGCCAATAAAAGATTATTTAGGTTTTAGGATATTACCGTTTTTTTAGGATATTACTGGCTTGGACTCATCTCCTCAAGATAAGTTTCTAGGCCTTTTAGGTGGTGCCCAAACTAGATATTCTTTTTGCTAAGAGGAAATTGTGATAGTACATCCAGTTTGATGTTTTTTTTTTCTTTAAATGGCTGACAAGTGCACTATTGCATTTTTAAGCAATAAATATGGTATCTACTATAAATCAATTTGTTTTTGATCACATGTAGGTTCACTATAGCACTAACATTTTTTTAATTAAAAGGGTAAATTAATTTTTAGGATATTACCAGTCTAGCTTTTGGATATTACCATTTTTTTTTTATTTAAAAGGATAGACTAATTTTTAGAATATTTCTATTTTTAGGCTTTTTAATCCAATTGTAGTTTTAAAATTTTAGGTTTTTTTTCTCAATTTTATTTTTATAATATATATATGTACACACACGTGGGCGCGCATGAACGCACGCACACACACACATATATATTTGAGGGGCCTTTATAATTAGGGGGCCTTAGGTGATTGCCTTAATTGCTTACCCCATTAAGCCGCCCCTAATCATTAGATATTATATTTTAATTTTACCTTTAATCAAGACAATTGACTAATTAATGCATATGCATTAAAATAGAACTAATAATCTATAATTTCTTAAACCTATTAAAATATTAATCAAGTACAATAAATATTATCAACCTCAAGATGTATAAGGTAGTGTCTTAATCTTTTGATATATTGAATGATAACGAAACTTTAAAAAATCCTACTCATGCTTAATATTTTTATTTTAGTTAGAATTTGCTTATAAAGTGAAGGTGTTTATGCTTAGACTTAGTAAAAAGGTAAGATGATTTGAAAATCAAGATAAAAGTTTAAGTGGTGTCTTTGAATTTTCAATGGAAACAAGCCTTTTCCATCTCCTTAAAAATTCTAAGAAGGATTCCTTTTTTTTATAGGGTAATCTTGAGGCCTTTAAAGGTACTTCTAATTATGAATTATAAGTATATTGCTCTATAAAATTTTAAGACAATCTTCTTGAGTAGCCTTTGATATATCCTAGTATCAAGGCACAATAAAAGGCCCTTTCAAGGATGGTTTTCACAATTTAAGTTTTAGTAAACCTAATAATCATTACAACCTTGTATTTTTTAAGTTGAATCTTCAAATTTCTCATTTCTTTAAATCTTGAAAAGGTTAGACATCTTAAACTTGGGTAAGAGTTTATCTTCCTGAATCAATAAAAGGTCGTCCACGTCATCAATCTTGTCTAACTCTTTAGACTTAAGTACAGTTTAAAACTTCTTAATCTTTTTGCTAAATTAGTAGTCATTCATCAGATTAGTTTTCTTTTTAAGACTTATACTTGGAGGCTTTATTTTGGAGGTATTCTTCATAATCATCAAACCATTCCTTTTGGTGGACTAATTTCTTTCTCTTGTTAGCCCCTTTTTTAGAGGGCATGTGTAACATCTCTATCCCTATTCATTGACATTATCACATGAATATATTCATTACACAAATGATATGAAATCACATATGAGCATATGTACTGTATCAAATGATATGAAATCTCACATGAACATATGCATGAGATAAATAATCATTTAGACATGTGAATTGTAAAAATACGACAATGACAATTGCACCATTGCATTTGGGATGCTTGAACATATATGCAGTGTTTGCATAGTTATATGACAAATTATTTCATGTTGTGTGCTTATTATAGCATCATAAATAATGGTGTTT
>CATIWR010362058.1:0-22243 GCA_949677035.1 Omphalea diandra
ATAATATATATATATATATATATATATATATATATATATATATATATATATATATATATATATATATATATGTTGATAAATTTATATTTTGGATAACCTTATTTGAACTAGTGTGTTGTGTGCATTTCCAGGCTCCTAAAAGAAGGCTTAGAAAGAATTTAGCAAATGCAAATGAAGGAAATCAAATTCTGGCAAGGTTGGTACCATTCCATCAACAGTACTTACACATTAGAGTTCTACACCACCTAGTTTTTCACCTATACTGAATCAACCTCAAGGCATGTCTACAAGTCAAATAAAAGCTAAAATGCTCTAAGAGAGAAGACTGGGATGCGAAATTTTATATCGTAGTATGCAAACTTTTATATCATAATCTTATACAATTACTAAGTAATTTATTTATGGTTATTAATTACTTACTTTGTGTTTGTCTAGGCAAATCAAGGATTTGGGGTTAGAATATTTTTTGAAACATGGTATATATTGCAAGGTATGTTTAAATTGTTGTGTTTTTATTTATGGTTATTAATTAATTGTTGTTTCCTAACTAATTTTTAAGTACTCAATAGTTTTTTTTTTCAATTCCCTCGTACATCATTGTATAGATGCTAGGAGAATCAAGAACCAAGTTTGCTAATGGTGCCTCTACAATAGCGACAATAGTAAGAAATATCAGCACTTCAGCAAAAGCATCCACATCTATTAATAATAAGACTTTACTAACCTCATTTCAACTATCACCAACAAATCCTCAAATTGAAAGTCAGAGTTCTCAGACTTCAATCATGTTTAAATCAACAGCATCACCAGTTGCTACTTTAAATTTCCAAAAAAAGAGTGCGAATAAGTCAGCTAAATAGAAGAAATAGGTATTTTGTCATCTTTTTTTTTTTTTTTTGTGCAGCTTTTTGTATAAGATTTTTATTTTATGGCTTATAAGTCTAGTTTCAATATATTACAGTAGGAAATTTTGACTTTATGGCAATGCATGCCTACTGAGAATGCCATTTTTTATGAAAACTTATACTTTTATGGCTTTTAAGCTAGCTATAAATTCTCATTTCTTAATGTTGGTTAATGAACTAACTACAAATTTTGAGAATGCTATTATATCTATATTTTAATGTCCAAATGTGCCCTTATCTGATTTTAAAGGGCATGAAAGATATGATTTTGTGGCCTACCAGTGCTAGATGTCAAGTCAGATATGGATGGGGACCTGAATGATGCATATTTTGTAGGCAAAGATGCAAATGGTATTAAGTTAATAATTTACTAGTTGAATTTCTAATGCAGTGAGTCAAACTTATAACATCTAATAATCCACATTTTCTCTTGTTAACAAATATGAAGGAAATGAAATTAATTTGTTGACTTTGTGACTGTGACATTGTTGTTTTAAGCTTGAAGTAAACTAAAAAAAATATGGAAGAGAATGCAACATTGTTGTTTGTTCAAACAAAATGCAACCTGAAGCAAACTAATAAAAAATCTAATGCATCACTAAAAGACCCAACAGTAGAAAGAGAATCCAATAGCAGCATTATTTTATCCAAAGAGAAAATAACAAACTCATTCTAATAATATTAGTTTGTCAAGTAGCATTAGTTTGTCCATTCCAATGTTTTTAGTTTGTTCAACATCATTACTTTGTCCATTCCAACATGCAAACTCAATTTCACAAACTCATTCCAAAACACAAACTCATTCCAAGAAGATATTATCCAAATTGAAATAACAATTTACTTCCATTAACACTAACTGTTCATTACAGTTGAGGCAAGTACAATAGTTTTTTGGATTGTTTCATTTTCATATATATATATATATCAACATATGACAATACAAAGTTTCTTATCCCTTGAGTTTTTGCCAATAATTTATATTCGCAGTCTTTTGATGTCTTGAATTAGCAACACTCTTTCTCCCTTCAATTGTTGAATCATTTACTCCTTCATTGTAAGTTTTTCCTCGCATGCTTTTAGCTCATGCTCTAACACCTTCTCATTACACTATTTCTCAAACAACATATGTTCATAATCATTAATTTGCTTATAGAGCATAGCAAATGCCATTTTATCTCTTACTGGACTCTCAGGATCTAACCACCCAAATCCATTACATGTTTGTTCCAACAAATTAAAAATTTTTTCTTCAATCACTATTCATTCACAAAAATATAAAACATAATAAGAAATAACCTAATTTTACCTCCCAAAAATGGACATCCAATAATCTCTTATTCAGATTAAGCCTAGTCCATGAAGTGTAACAGCAAAATTCGACATTGTGCTTCACACAAAATCTAGGTCTTTGTTACTTGAATTAACAAAGAATTCGTTCAATAAACTCATGGCACAAAACCCCCCCTTCGTTCAAAACCCACCTTTCTTTACATTATGCTGGAACAACTAAAGGAAGAAGGAGACGATTTCTAGAGCTGGTGTTACCTGAATAGAAGAAGGAACTAGAGCCTTTAAAGAACTCACTCGAAGTAGTCTGTAAAATTCAAACTGAAGGAACCAGGGACTTGAACAAAACCAGGAACCATTCAAACAATTGTGCTAGCACAGTCTCTGAATTCATAACACGCAAATTGAAGCAACTAGGCCCTCAAAGAACTCTCGATCCAAAATAAGAAGTCTCTACTAGAAAAAGAACTCTCCACCAAAAGAACTCTCATGAAAAAGGAGCTATTAACCAAATAAATTTCTCTTCCTCAACAGAGCCTAAACCATAAATTTCTCTCCCTCAATAAATTGCATCTAATTGAAGATAAGAAGAAAGAAATTGAATCTCAGAGAACCTAAAGCATACAAAATCCCTCCTAGTTACCAAAAAACCTAACCCAATCATTTGATGATTGAGTTTGTTAAAGAGAAAGGAGAAGATAGAACCCTAGATCATATTGTGTTCAAAATGAAATAGGAAACTGTACTGATGCTAAAGTTACTGTATTGTAACGTTAAAATAATCTTGGTTACTATTTTGTTAACATTAGTTAAAATCCTAGGTTAAAATAATCTTAACTACGTTACTAACTAATGTTAAGTGATGTGTCAATGAGGTGTAAAGTGAGAATTTTTTTTATTGAAATTTATGTATAAAGAAGATGAGGATATTTAGATCCAATCCAATAATAAAATTATAAAAATATGCGTAAAACTTACGCTAATTGTCATACTCAAATAGGTATTCAATAGACTAAAAATAAAAGATTAAATGTTAAATTAATCAAAATCAAAAAAAAAAAATCAAAATAACTAATGACAAATAATTTAAGGGACAAATTATGTATTTGATATCATTTTTGGATCCATGGCCCATGTACATATAACGCCTTCAAATTCAAAATTTTTTTCCAAGTTCGTATTGCCATCTAACCATCAAAGAATAGTAGGTTCAGCAAATGTAACAATAATGGCATTGCCAATGATTGCTTTGGTCCAACAAAGACCTTTGTAGGGGGTTTATCATCTAATTTAACTGAGGAACAGTTTGAGAATTACCTTGACTTTGGTAAAATAGTAGCTGCAATGGAAGACAACTCAACCAACAGGCCAGGGGGCTTTGGGTTGGCCATGCTTGATTTCGAAAAATCTATAGATAACGTAATGCCAAACACACTTTTCATGAGCTCAAGGGGGCGTGCTAAAAGAAGGAATTGGTGGTAATAAATAATAATAGATATATCACAAAAAATGGTGTTGTTAGAGGGTCAAAACCCTACGAAGATTGGAAGCACACTGTATTCTTCACCTTATAACGACATTGGTAAGATGAGATATTTCAAATTAATTGTATATACCTTAAGCTAGGTTTGATTTAACTGGTACTGGTTGCTAATCATTGATTATTAATAGTTTCTGATATTGATAATAGATGTTTGATAAAATTATTATTATTTGTAATTATTTATATATAATTATAAATATAAACATAATTTTTATACATATATATGTGTATATGTGTGTGCGTGCACAAAATATTGCTACATTCAACTATAATTAATATTTATTTTTATAAATTAGGTAAAAGTAGAGTTAAAAATCATTGTTTTTTGTTTTTTATTTGATTATATAAGTACTTGGTCTGAATTCATTGATTGTGCTCAAAAGCAATATTATTTGATTTATTGTGGAATTCAATTTAAATCACCAAGCAAATAAATAATAACAAACATAATAATATGTTATTTGAAAGTTACAGATATTTTCTAAAAAAATTAAGACAAAAGCTATTTGTTTTTTCTTTATTCAAGACAAACTTGTTTAGTTAATTATAATCACCAAAGGCAAATTTAGCCCAATTATGTTATTTGTTGAATGTTTTCAAAAATCACATGTCTTCTGTCATCTTTGTTTTGTTGCAAATGCATCTATTGCTTCAAACCAATATCTATAGAACCTTGAGAATTAGTAATTTATAACAAATTAATATAATCACAGCTAATTTAGTATGAGCATAAAATTTCATAAAAGAAAAAAATAATAAGAAGAAAATAGGTTTAGAGTTTTTCTTTTTCCTTTGTTTAGGAACACAACTATCACGCACTTTGTATGAATGGATTAAGAAGTTATACATAAATTAGAATTTTCTCCAAATAATCTTGTTTTATACAAGTTCCTATTAAAACTAAAATTATATTTATATTTATATTTTTATCTTTATTGTAAAATTAATTTATGTAATACCTAAATAAATTAGGAAAACTGACAAGGTAGGGTAATTTAGAAATTTTATAAAAAAAAATTATTTCTTTGTTTATCCATATGTATGTTTTTCTCATTCCATCTCATATATATATATATATGTGTGTGTGTGTGTGTGTGTATAACAAATATTTAAATAATGTTTAATATGTATTAAATGTTAATTATTAATGTTATAGTGGTTTTATTGAAAAATGATAGAATAATAAAATACCATAAATAATGATATTAAAATTGTAATTACTAATAAATAAATATATTATTTTAATAAATAAACTCAATGAATATATTTTATCTTTTTATATGTAAAAATAGAACCTACTGATAGAAGACTTTATATTATATCATTTTTTGAACTACACTATTAGATAGTTTAGCATCTGTTATTTATGTTATCTAATCAAACACTCTTTTTTATTTTTTACAAATTAAAAAACAAGAGACCCTTCAAAAAAATGCAAAAAAAAAAAAAAAAAAAGTCTCTGAATCTTCAAAGGCATGAACCAGGACTTGATTCTTCAAGCTCAAACGATGATAGAGATGGTGCTTATGGCAAACAAAATTAAATAGATATAACATAGTGCTTATAGTTGACCTATTATATATTAGAGTTTAAAATAAAAAAAAAAAATTCAGCACAATTCTATGTAAAATTAATATAGTGTAGCAATATTAATACTAAATTATACTTACTTATATAGTGTATATTGTCGTCTTGGTTTGTTTTTTATCTTTTACTTGATCGGTGGATGTCGAAGTTCGAAGCTTACAATTTTTTTCTGGTATGTACAGGTTTTCTATGATTTCGTTTAGTTATGTAATTTGAAATAAAAGGTAGTCTCAAGTATGGGACTCAAGAGATGTTATAATAATCTAAAGGGTTATTATGATGGAATGTCATAATCATTAGGGCAAAAGTGATCGGTTGATAAAATTGAAAATTAAATATTAAAAAATTAAGTATTAAATATAATAAATACTAAAATTTTTAAATATTGAATATAATCAATTTGTTGATAACTACTATTATTAAAATTAATAAAATTTTTATTAAATATATTTAATTTTATAATGTTGATATTTTAGATTTAATCATTAAATATGTATCTAAATTATTTAAAATATACAAAATTTAAAATAACAATCATATAATATAAATATATAAACATAAAAACTAAATAGATATATTGAGCTTATAAAAATTACATAAAGATTTTTAGTTTATTCTGATGATTTAAAGATGTGTTAATGGTATAGAAGTCACTCCACTAAAAATATTAAAAAAATAATAATTTAGTAGTTTAAGTGAAAATTTTTAAATTAATTATTTTAATTTATTATTTTAAGTGATTTTTAACTTAACTAAAATTTTAAGTTAGATTTATATTATTTTATCAAGTCAATTTAAAATGTTAATTTTAAGTAATAAATTGAGTTATCAAATATTATTTAATTTTGTAAAGTATTTTTTTCAAAATGGTAGGTATTGATTGAGGTCCTTTTGTATATGAAATTCAAGTTAACATATTTTTTATCGAATAAAAGAGGTGACGTTGGTGTAATATCCAAAAGCTAATTTGCGACAATACTTCATCGTTATACAAAATAAAAGAAAAATAAAAAGTAGATTATCTTATGCCCATTTGATATTACTTTCTTTTTTATTTTAAAAAATAAAAAAGAATTTTATGGCTTTTAATTTTTAATTTTCAAAATATTTATTAATAAACATGAAAAGTAAAAAATATTTTCAATATGATTTTTTAAAATTTAAACCAAAAAAAAAAACCCCATCTATGCTAAGGGCCAATTTAGTTGATGCTGATCTTTTTATAAAGTCACGTGAAAGCTAAAATGAAGTTTTTAATAAATTTGACAATTGACAGGAAAATAATAATGGCAAGTGGAAAGAGAGATGAAATAGTTTGTATTAAATTATAACTCAAAACTTTTACATTTGGTGGTGTTTTGTATTCTAGTTTTGGATCTTATATCACCGTCTAATGTGTGTAACATATATATGATTCCCCCTATAACAAAATCACAATAATTTTATTGAATGGCGTGTAGTGTTTTTTATGCTTTGCGTGTTTTTAGTTAAATTATATCAAAAAAAAAATTGGAAAAAGACTCATTCTATATAGAAGTATCAAAACAGATTTAATAAATTGTGTTTGTGTTGTGCAAATCCACTAATGTGACATGATCAGGTTAAATATGAACTCAATTATTAATCATATCAAAATATCTCAACTCTAACATGATATGAAATTTAGACGAATTACACGAATACAATATGTGTAATTTATATACTTAATTGAATTGTATATGGGTCACACAACTCAATACGATACATTTAACTTTTATAAATTTATAATCTAGAAAGTATTTTATTTTCACTTATAGAAAATATTGTTCATAATCATATACTTTTTAAATTTGAAGCAAATATCTTCACAAAAATTTAAATAAAGATTAAAACAACATCAAAATTTAAATATTCTCACAAATAAATACAAACATATAAAGTTTCAAATAAATATTATCTAAATTTTTCTCAATAAATATAAATACATAAAGATATATCTATATATTTTATACAAATAACCATTTCAACCTTGATATTACACAAATTATACATTTTGTAATTAAATTGTGTCAAGTTGATACAATACATAAAATTAAATAAATTCACATATCAATCCGTTACATGATTTGTTTCATATTATCTCATAAATGAGTACACACCCGATTAAACTCAACCTTAGCCTATTAACTTTGTGTGTTAGCAAATCGTGTTCACATAATATAACCTATTCTAACACCTTGCCCATAATATTTTTCAATTAGTTGGAAGATTGTTTGTAAAATTCATATTTTATAGTTATTTTTAATTAGTTATGAATTATTAATAAAGTACAAGTTAAAGGAAATAACTCTATAAATAAGAGAATTATAAGAAGAGTTATTTAATTTTTATCGACAGTGTGAACTTTTCATTTGCTAGTGAGACAAACTTTTGCATGTTATATTTAATGATCATTGACTCATAGAAGTTAAAATAATAAATAATTTAATTATTTTTAAAAAATTATATTATAATTGTATGGTGAAATAATGTATATATTGAAATATATTATATGTTATATATATTCGTGGCTGTGAGATCTTTTAGATATAATAAGTAAATAGATTGAAAAAGTGATTTTGAAATTAATGATATATTTTATTATTATTATTATTATTATTATTATTATTATTATTATTATTATTATTATTATTATTATTATTAACTAACAAGAGTATAAATCAATTGACATAGGAGCATTTTCACTTAATTAGAGGTTTCAAACTCGAGTTCCAAATACGTAATTACGTTAAAACTCAATAGAGATAATTTTGTCGTATTTATTATCCTATCCTATTCGAATTTAGATTAATTTCGTGCTTAAACATGTATGAAGATATCGAATGGTCTAATAAAAAAATTAATTATAATTGTTAACAATAATAACAAATTTTTGTGAATAATGTCTTATTAAAATGATAAATTATATAAAATAATAATAATATTGTTATTATTATGTAATTTACTTTATCTATTATGAATTTACAAATTTTTACAATGAGAACGGATGCGAGATTGATGCCTAGTAATTGATTTTATAGCAATTCTTTTGGCGTAATAAGAAGAAGCTCAAATCACAATCATCTAAAGACTCCAGCGCACAAGCGGCGTATCAATTTGGGGCGCGTCGGCTGAAACAAAAGTAAAGTTACTGGGGCCCATTACTTCACATGGTTGGTGAAACGTAGGTCCCACCACTACAATATCAAGTCAAATCAAAAGAGACATTTACATCAAACGACAGGAAATCTAGGGAAGAAAGAACATTGGCCTTTGGATTCACCCAATGGCTTGCCCACGTTTTCCTAACTCGGTCTTTCACTTCGGCCGGCCTCGGAAACTCGTTTCCAATGATATCCCATCTGAGTGGGGATTGAACCTCGCATCCGATTGAATAAACAGTCATCTGAATTTAAAGTGATTTACTTTTATTATCATAAAATAATTAATAAGGATACATTATTAATATTTTATATATTAAATTAAATAAATTAAAATATAATAAAATAATATTATATATATATATATATATTAATGAGATATAATTTTAAAACTTAAAATATTATAATTATTAATTTATATTTATAAAATCTTAATAACTATTTTTTATTAATATTAATCAATACATATAATATATTTTTAATAATTAAAATATCTTACTTACAATTCTTTTATAAAAAATTAGTTATAATAATTTTAAACAAAGTATTTTCTATATAAATAATTAAAATATTATAATGCATAGTTGATAGGTGGATGACAAAACTTTAAAAATAATAATAGAATAACGATAATTTTGACTTTTTTTTATTTATAACTATAAAAGTTAAAAAAAGAAATTTCAAGTAGAAACTAATAAAAACTACAACTAATTTGAATTATAGTCATTATCACTTATTATTTTATATAATTTACCAAAATAGATATGTGGCAAAGAACTTCATCGATTGTATCTATTAACTGTACTAAAACCTCCTAAAATTTTGATATAAGAAAGCAAAACTTTAACAACTCAATATATAAAAATAAAAAATAATATCAATTCATTGTAAACAAATTTTTACCAAAATGTTGAATTATCAATACTCAAGATAACTATAGAGTGATCCCTCAATTACATAATTATAATTAAGAGTGTGCAATTAGCTCAAATTGAATTGAATGATTCAAGCAGAAAAAATAAAAAACTAATTTTAAAATTTTAAATTGAATTAAATTTAAAAATTGAATCAAACAGAACTAATTTTATTCAACTCAATAAGAATTAGTTTAAAGAGATTTTTTACAAATTAATTTTAAAATATTTTGAGTTAAATAATAATTTTTATGATATATTTTTAATACAAATAATAAGTCTTTAATAAATTTTTATGTATTTTAATATATATAATTAATTTGATTTAGGTTCATTAAATTGAAATTTTTTTATAAAAATTAAATTAATCAATTTAATAATTTTTTTGTTTCAGTTTAAACCAAAATTTACTAGCCCTTAATTACAATGTGTTTTGCCAATCTGCGGGCCTCGAGGCATATAAATTTAATGGATTTTGTAGTGACTGGTGATTCAAGTTTGCCCACAAAATCTCACCACACGTAGCATATGAAATAAAAAAATAAAATAAAATACATGAAGGGACCGGGAGTATTAGTATTACGTTGTTTCTTTTTCTGTGCACAGATCCCTAAAAGATCTCTGCAATCTTTAGGGCACCCCTAGATTTCTGTGCCCATTGTCTTTTTTTTTTTTTGTTCGAAACTGTGCCCATTGTTTCGGTTATGGCGTTCAACTACCTCTTTTGTGACGACCCATTGGCCTGACCCCATCGGCATCTTTTGCCCTTATTTTTTCAAATTTTATATTCTGTCATATCACAATGTTATTTTGAAAAAATATTTTTATTTTAAAATATTCATCGTTTCATATTATTAATTTTTTTAAAAATTTATTTTAATTACTCTTTCTTCTTTCTCTTTTTTGATAAAATTATAATTAAATATAAATTAAAAGTATATTAATTTATATTAATAGAAATTATTTTTTTTTAATTTATATACACAACTATAAAATGGTTGATATTATAAACATGAGAAAGTATATATAGCTTCAGCCAATGAAGCCTAAACTCCCCCTTTCGGTGGCCACTCTTTTTGTAACTGATATGGCTTGCAAATAAATAAATGGACGCTTTTATAACTTTGTTCATTTTCTAATTAATATTAAGGAGGTGTAAATTGCTTTCTAACACAAATATATATATATATATATATATATATATATATATATATATATATATATACACACACACACACACACACACACATCATGTCTTATTTTTTGACCAACATAATTGGATTTTCACATATTCTATATAATGATTTTTTTTTTCTTTTTGAGAAACTATATAATGATTATTGCTTAAGATTATATAAGTCTATATTTTTTTACCAAAATATTTACCATAAAAGGGTCGCAAAGTTAAGCTCAAAAATTAAATTTTAACTAGTTGAGAATCTGTATATTGTGTACTTATATTAAATATTTTATTGAAAATATATTTATAAATATTAATAAAATCAAAATATTCATTATAAATATATAATTAAATAAATATTTTTAAAATATATAATATATGAAATTACTTTTAATTTTAATTATCTGTTTTGTAATTTTTTAATAATTCTTTTATTTTCATTTATAGTTGTTTCAGTGAAGTAATTTTACATACACATGTCAAGTAATTAACTTGACAATTAATAAATTTTTATATCAAATAAAATTTTTACTTAATAATTAATAAATTTTATTTCAAATAAATATTAAGATAAAAACTTTATATATATATATATATATATATATATATATATATATATATATATAAAGGAAAATCACTTATATTAATGCTAGGAAAAGATACAGGTGCTTCATTAAAAAACTTTGGGAGAAAAAAATACATTAGAAAAAAATCCCCACAAGGAAAAAAAGCACACCGCATTGCAAGAGTAGCCTAGCAAAAAACAAATTTCAAATCAGAATCAAGAACATAATGGAGCCATAGAGGGCCCTTATCCTCCAACCAAACACAAACACTTGGTAAATGCTTACCAAATTTAGAAATTCCATTTAGCCGCAGCATTTTTTGACCAAGGAATGTGAGAAAAACTGGAAACTCCAAATAAAGCTGCAATGATGGATATATCTTCCACACGAGGATTCAAAGCCGAGGCAAAATAATTAGCGGACACATGGCTGATCACTTCACTAGAGTTGGATTCCACCTCAGTACTCCTAATGCCATAATCATGCACCAATTGAAGCCCATCTTTAATGGCTAACATCTTAGCCATGAAAGTCGAACGACACCGCTCAACCTAAGCCAATATAGCCACAACACATTTCCCACATTGATCACTAAATACAGCCCCAACCCAGCAAATTTCAACTCAAGATTATATGATCCATCCATATTCAACTTGAGAGTTCCAACACGTGGAGCCACCTAGCGAGAAGATGGAGGCTGCACTAGAATAAAGACCAAAGCTAACATTTTAGCATCCTGAAAATTATTATGAGCAAACATCGAATTTTGGAAGACCCTTGTACACTTCATTGTATCAATCCCATGCATTACCATGTTCCTTTTATACCGGGCCATCCCATGTATAATAACTAAAAAATCTCAAATTCTTTATAACCTCAAGTCTTTCCTTCACAAACATTAATAAATCAAGAGCTGAAAAGAGACAAACTTCAGATAGCAACAGTTTAAATAAACTAAAACTCCAAATATGCTTCAAAAACTTACAAAAGAAAATAAACTCCAAATATGCTTCAAAAACTTACAAAAGAAAATAGCATGGATAGAGGATTCGAAGATATACCTACATTGGGAACAACGAACATCAACAAGGACATGGTGTCTCAATAAATTGCTATTTGTTGGTGTTGCATCCAGGCACAACCTCCAAATGAAAACTTTAACTTTCAATGGCAAAGAAAATGACCATATGAACTTCCACCAGCCCGATAAAATCTGAGATTCAAACTAGGAGATAAGTTGGCAAAATGCAAATCTACCAAGTATGCACTTGTTACCGTATACAAACCATGTTTATCAAAGTGCCAACTTAACCGATCTGAGCATCAATATCTTGGGCGGGGTAGCTGCAAGATTAAATCAGCTTCAAAGGAGTTGAAAAGGCTCTTAACTAAGCCTTCATCCCAAAGACCAGTCGAATCAAGAAGAGATGAAACCATAGAATTTTTAGGAAGCCAAGAAGGAAAGAATTTTAAAAGTGTAAGGCAAGGGATCCAACTATCTTTATATATTCTAATAGATTTTCCATCCCCCACATTCCACTTCAAACCCTTGCTAAGAAGCTCCATACCCCAAGTTAAGCTCCTCCAAATAAAAGACGGGCTCGAACCAACGCTAGCCTCAAGGATAGAAGAGCTTGTGAAATATTTCCCTTTAAGCACTCTAGCAATCAATGAGTTAGGCCTAGTAAGCATTCTCCAAACTTGCTTTCCTAACATTGACTGTTTAAAAACCCCCAACCCCCCAACTTCTAAAACTTAGACCCCCCATGGATTTCGGTTTACACAAAACATTCTAGCTCTTCTAATGAAGTTTATTACCTTCACCACTACTCCCCACCAGAAATTTATTGCACACAACTTTTCAATGTCCCTAACACACTCTTCGAAATCTTAAAGCATGACATAGCGTATGTTGGAATGGACTGGATCACCGACTTCATTAGGCATTCTTTCCCACCCATCAAAAAAGACTTAAAATTTCACTCATTAAGTCTTGTCATTACTCTTACCTCTTAGATAGCTAAATTGTAAATGCTTATTGCACAAAGAAAAAATAGGCGAACCTAAATAAATCTTGTGACCATCCATGACAAGAACACCAAAAAGCCAACTGATTGATTCCACTGCCCGAGGATTAGTGTTAGGGGTAAAAGACAAAGCAACTTCTTATAGTTCACGACGTAGCCAGAAGCATTTTCATATAGAGACAGGCAATGCTTAAGAGCTCCACACTCAAGTAAGGATGCTCAACAGAAGATAAGGCTGTCATCTGTAAAAAATGAATATGAAGCCATAGGACTAGTCCTAGCAATCCTGACTCCTTGAAAGTTCCTGCATCTCACAGCATCAAACAAGAGAAATGAGAGCCCTTAAGCACAAATCAAAAATAAATAAGAGGAAAGCGTGTCACCGTGCATAATTCCTCGACTAGGAACAACATTACCATCAACCTGACCATTGATCACAAAAAGAGTAAGACACTGAACGGATGCATCTCATAATCAGCTCCACCCATCGATCATGAACCCCATACACTTCATCACCCTCTCCAGAAACACTCATTCCACTCGATCGTAAGCATTATTCATATCTAATTTTAAGAAAAGATAACCCTGATGACTATTCTTATGATGCCGAAGCCAGTGAGTACTCTTGAAGCCAAGTAACACAATTGTCTGTAATTGGCCTCTCGAGAACAAAAACACTCTGCGACTCATCTATCGCCGAATCAAGCACCCCACGAAATTTATTTCTTATAGCCTCCACAACAATTTTATATTTTAATATTGCAAAGACTGATTTCGTTAATTGTAGGAATTAACGTAATCAAAATTTTATTCCAATTTCCCAAGGAGGCACCATCATTAAAAATGGTAGGACATTCCTTCACCACAATATCATCCACAACTATACAATATTTTTGAAAAAACAAAGCTGACAAACTGTCTAAGCCTGGGGCTATATGGGGATGCATGTCAAATAGTGCCTTTTTAATTTCTTCTACAGTAAATGGAGAAATTAACAAAGAATTCATCCTCTCATCAATTGTTGTAGGAATCACTTTAAACACCTTGTCAATGACAATATCAGAAGGACAATCCGAATTAAAAATGGATGAAAAATAATCTGTGACTAACATCAACATGTCATCATGATTGTCCCTCTCTAATCCCTTGCGAGTCATTCAGGCTAGTAATTAAATTATTTCTTTTTCGCGTAGAAGCTGCGTGATGGAAAACCTGGTTGTTTCTATGAGCCAGCCACGCCACACTAGACCTTTGTTTCTAAGCAATTTCCTCTTGCGAAAGAAGAACCTCAAGCTTATTCTCTGATTCTCTAATCACTACCACATTTGAAACCGAGCACTCATCATTTTTTAATCCTTCGATTTTTCTTCTTAAATTAACAATTGATGAAGACAAATTGTTTTCTTCCATAACTCTGCAACTCTGTGGCACAAGTGTCAAGCAATACATAAAGGGACTGATTCGGCGCACCAACATTTGATTCCCATGCAGACTTGATGATATCAATACACTCCTAGTCATTAGCCCACACATCCTCAATTTGAAATCTCCTACCACGACGTCGATTACTATTACGAAAACCTAAATGGCAAGTAGCATCAAAGCACAACTTAATCATACGAAGATCAGAGTGGTAAAAGTTAGAATTAAAACAAACAGCAGCTAAAAATAACGAGAGCCAAACTTCTTTTGCCACAAAGCAGTCTAATTTACACTTTGCAAACCCTTCATCAACATTATTATTTACCTAAGTGAACTTAAGAGCTCATAATTGTTTAAACAGTATTAAAAACTCTCCATTTGAGCAACTGACCTCAATCTGTGTGTGCGTGTGAATCATTATATTCATGGTTATCATTATAATCTATGATAATAATGTCTATTTTTATTCCATTAGATTATTAAATTATTATTAATATTTTAAATTATTTTTCTAATAACTTGTTCAGCAAAATATATTGATATGTCTGTTTAGACTACACTTGTGACTAGATATGTAAATAAGTCAATTTGAGTATTCCCTTGGTCAAATTTAATTTATTTATAAATGAGCTAAACTTGAGTTGAATATTTTTAAAATTATTTAATAAATAAGTTAAACTCAAATTGAGTATCATCAAAATTATATAAAACTTGTGAGTCTAAAAGAATTTAATCAAATTAATATTTTTATTAGAATTAAATTATGAATATTTTTTAAAATAATATTTTTGTTTTAAAAACTTAATATTTTAATAACATTTACACTAAAATTGTAAAAAAAAAATTAAATATTACATTATAAATATAAATTATGACAAAGTATATATTATTTATTATATAATTTTAATTAATATGTTTTCAAAAAGTGTATATATATATATATATATAAACAAAAATATGTAACTATATTTGTTATTGAGTTGGTTCCCAGTTTATGAGTGTTTGTTTGAGAATGACTTGTTAAATTAATGAGTTTAAAATATGATAAGTCAAACTTAAACTGATTTTTATCTAATCAAATCTTAAATGTGCATGTCCAAAGCATAGAGTTAACTTATTTTAAGTAACTCCCGAATAGATTTAAGTTGATTTATTCGCGGCAGATGACATTAAGCAACTAACTTTTAATGGAACTCGCTTCACCATATCACTGACGTGGGTCCAACGAATTAATCCACCTCTCCCCATCTCTTCTGCCTGTACATTTTTCCCCACACAGTATAAATATATAAAGCACAGACACTGAAAACGTTCATCGACAAGTGAAGCAACACAGTAATCGTATGTTGAAGAGATGGAAACGATTGCCAATCAGATGAAATGTGGCAGACAACTAGCTCATTAGTAGTTGTCTTGTCCCTGTTATCCTTAAGACTGTATCAAAACTAGTCAGGTGACCCCTTCAGGGAAGGAAGGAATAGGAGTCAAGCTGATTTGTTTCTATAAAGGTTACCTGTTCTTCTCCTAATGAAGAGTCCTTAGTCAAGCTCCTCATACGCAACCTCTAGGTCCCTTACAAGGCAAAATAATTAGTTTGTCCAGGTGATGAGGCAAGGTGTCTCGTTATTTTGCACCACAACATGACCTGCTGAGGGAGCAACAGCTGGCTGGCCATCCTAGCTACAGAGTCAATTCCACTCAATAAAGTTCCATCATATCCCAGGAGCAAATGATCCATTAAAGTTCCATGTTTTCATTTAGAGGTATTTTGGCTCAATACAAGAATTTGACCCAATTCATCCGAAATAATAATTTATTTTTAAATCAGATCAAGAAAAAATTCAAATTAAACAAAATCTAAAATAATTTAAAATTTTAATTAAATTTGATTCAATCATAATTTTTAGTTGTGTGTCAATTTGAATTGAATCGATCATAAATCAATTCAAATTTTGATTTGATTTAAATTATTTAAATTTTAAAATAATGTTCTCTTTATTTTAAAAAATAAAAATTATGAATACTTTAACTCAAACTTAAAAAATCAAAAACTAATATAAATTCCTTTTTGTACATGATTTAATTCGACTTAAACACAAATAAAAATTATTTAATGCATACGTTAAAAAAGATGTAATTCAAAATTAATTTTATTCGTACTTATTTGATCCACCCTATTTCACACATTTAGGGATTTCAAATGTTGGCATTCAAGCGGTTTCTCCACCGTTCTCCAATAAGAATTGTACAAAATATTGCAAAATTGAGGGTTCAATGTATCAATTTTGTGGTTGAATGCACTGGAATTTGAATCAGTCCGGCCACCAAGCCAATCGCAAAATCACCCTTCAAATCCCAACTCCAATTGCAGCCACCGTCCTCAAGGCTTTTTATTACTACATGGTATATAGAAGATACGGTAAGTCCTTTGTTTGGTTGAATCCCAACATCAATTAACAGAATTGAATTAAGCCAAAACATAAAAACAATACATACAAATTAATTTGAAGCCAAACCCATGAGTTATCATGTACAAATTAATTTGAAGGCAAACCCATGAGTTATCATGTGCAAATTAATTTGAAGGCAAGTTGCAAATCCCGACGTAATCAATGAAGCGGATAGGTATGCGAAATGTCAGTCGAGCTTGGCCTAACTCTATAAGTGCAAGCGATGGTCTCACTTTTTCCATTAAATTGATGTGAACAAGAGATTGGATAAATATGGACCAAAGTTGTCCATTTCTTAAGGTAACTGCCACATTAATAATAAATTTTTTTTTTAAAAAAAATGGCAATTCAATGAGAATGAACGACAAGAAATGAAGCCCCCCATTACCAGATATTTGGTATAGGCAGGCAATGGCATTAAACCTAGATCTGTATACAATAGAATTGGACTTGTGGAATGTGGGGGCAGAACCCAGAACCAAGTAGTAATTGCTTGGGTGATAGGACACAATAGCTACCTCATTTATGGTTAAAGCAAAAGACAACACGCAGAACCCACATCAAAAAAGCTGCTTTATGAAACTACAGTCGTAGTTGGCCAGTAATTTTTGTTTTTTAATCGAATTCTCTATTCTTTTTTATGATCAAAATTCGAATTATGTAACTATTAATTAGAGGTCATTGTTGAATTTACATATCAAATCGGCATATAAATTAATTTGAAGATACCTTAACAATAATTTTAAAAAATATATATATGCATATACATATATTTTTCCATACCAAAAATGCGTCACTCATTGTAGCGTTTGCGGACTTTTGATTCATTGGGTAACCAGTTGAGGGAGTCTTGACAAGTGGTTATGGTGTCATATAACTAAATATATGGTGACTGATGAAAGAATTAGTCCGCCAATAATGTACTGTTGTTTTTTGGATTGTAATGTCTTAATTTTGAAGTCATTTTAATGTACTGTTGCGATAATGTATCGTTATGATACTACACGATTATGAAATGATAGTTATTAGTTTTTTTTTTTTTATTATTTCAATTTGATTCTTTAATATAATAGTTGGTTACTTAATTAATAAGTTATATAAATAATAAGATATTGAATTTTTCAATAAAATATTTAATACAATATTTTTCATTAAGTTATAAAAAATAAAATATTATTTTTTACACGTTCAAGCATGATCTAACATAAAATTCACCTATGAAAATTGGACGTCTTGAATTCGATTTCTTCCATCCACCATTGTATTGAAAGGAAAGAGTTGCACAGTTTTGATTTATTAAACCTTCCATGAATTACGAAAAAAATAAAATATTTAATACGTATTATAATTAATTTTTGTTTATCTTAACTCTTATTTATCTTTTCCTATAAAATCTTAATTATCTAATAGTTGCTATGTGGTTTATTTTATTTTCATAAATTTAAAAGGTGCATAGTTATATAGGAAGAAAGACTCAATCTTGAGTGAAATATATTAAAATTAAATGCAATTCCATAAAATTAAATTAATATATAACTTAAAGTTTTAGAGATAAGTCTTATGGATAATTGATGAGACATAGATAATTAGTAACTATATAATTGAATAAATGTGGACCATACAAATTATATGCATCTACACTGTGTTTAGTATAAATAAATTCTATAATTTTCATGAAATTTATTTATAAAAATTACATTTTGTGTATTTTGTATAAATAAAAATTATTTGTAATTATATTTTATTTAAATCTTATAATTAAACCAAATCCTATCAAATTTGATAGAATTTACAAATAAATCCTAAAGTTACAAGATTTTTTCATTACAACAAAAATACTCTTAGTTAATATTTTTTTTTTTTTACTTTGCTTTCTCTATTTTCCTTTTTTCTTCTCTTTCTTCTTCTATTTCTATTCTATATCGCTCTCTTTTTTTTTCTTATTTTTTATATTTGTAAAAAAAATTAAAAAATAACACAAGAATATTTTTATAAAATAAAACATTTATTAAATTCTATATTTAAATTGACACGAAATTCGTTTCATTTGAAATGAATTTTATTTTCATGTTATGGTATGCCATATACAAAAATTAATTTATAAATGATAATTTTATAAGAAATTCATTTTCAAAAATATAAAATTTAAATTAGACTTACAATATTAATTTTATAAGGTGAATCAAATGAATTCGAACCCAAAGCAAACATCTGTTGGTTAGAACTACTTGGCCAGTTACGTGTATATGACATCAAAACGAGCTTCAATTTGGATGTGAAGTTATCATCTCTGCCATGGCTTACTAATTTCAAGCTGAAAGTTCCTCTTCTTGACGTATAACTCGTTGAATTTTTGCATCTATCGTTTGAAAAATATGCCGATTCTATGATAAGTACTCTAATCCGAATCTATACTGAGTATATTATGCTCTGATTTTAATATTTTATGTCAATCCATGAGAGAGTGAATAAGATTAAATTCGTAATATTTACACTTGCATTTTTTATTTTTATCAATCGAGCTATCAGTAGTGGATAATAAATTTATTTTTTTGCTTCTAACTGGTTAAAATTGATGAAAATAATAGGACAATAATAACACATGTACATATGGGAACAACTCAATCTATTTCAACTATTAGATTGTTTGTTCCATTTTGTGTGATTGTTTCATATTTTGTTAGTTTGGTCGGTTTGTTTATTTTGTGCCGATTTACTTCCACTTTGTTCAGCAGCAGCAAGATCGAAACCAGAACAATAATAATAATAAATCAATATTTTAATCTAATAGTAAAATGAAACTATTTAAAATTTCGAATACTATAATAATAATAATAATAATAATAACAAATTCGCAGCCCGTAGGTGTAGGCCTATAAGAAATCCAAGGAGGAAACATGCGAACAGTCTCAAAGCCCAAAGAAGAAAGTCAGCAATTTTAAAGCCCAAATCTAAAAATTAAAAAAACAAAGAGAAAAATTAAAAAAACCAAGCCCACAGAAAGCTCAATGTAAATGGGCCTCCATGCAGAGACCTAAACTTGAAAACCATATGCACAACTAAAACCATACTCCCATTACCATTAAACGTTCATGAAAAAGTTGGAATAGAATTAGACTTTGGCACCTCAAATTACTTAAATGTTCATCCCAAAGATAAAAAAAGACGAACGAATGAAGATGTGCAATATTGCATTAAACTATAAAAATTAGTAGAAAAATTATGTAAATACCATATGCAATGAATGTAAGGGACTTATATCCCCTAGACAGGGAATAGGATATGTCCTTGTTGAAAGTAGGATGTTGGAAGCAGCTAAATCTGTTTGTGTTCAATGTAGATATACTTCTGGGAACTTAGATGCATACCCTTGTATTCTTTGTTATGTTTCTTTTAAATATTTTTCTTAACCAACAAATTTACCTAATTACAACTTTTAAAACTACTATTTTTTATTGCATGAGATTAAAAAAAAATTAGACATAAAGTTTGGTTAATTTTTAAAATTTATATCCATATAAATAAAAAAATAAATTATGTAAAGTTATAAATAATTAAAAAATTTTTAGAATACATATAAAATAAATTTTTAATAAATATAACTTTTATTAATAAGTGAATGAAGAAATAAATTTAAGACAAAATGATGAAAGTATTTCTATCTACATGGCATATCATTTGCCTTAATATGAATGTATTTCGATCTACAAGACATATCATCTGTATATAGCATTTACATAGTATAACATTACACATATGGATAGTCAAGTCTATAAAAATCCTTACTTGGGTTACTTTTATGTTTTTTGCATAGGGAAGTTGCTTCGCCACCTGTGCTCTCAGAGAGTTACCTCACCAACCATGCTCTTTTACTTATCTCTTACATAAAAGAGTTTTATCATAAGTCATGTCATGCATGTATAATATTTCATATTTCATAAAAGTTATAATCCTTGCATAACTAGCTATGACTCTTTAGATTTTCACTTTATTCCAAAACTATTCTCACATCACATGACATTTATATAAATATTCATACCATGTCATTTCATTTTATTTCATAATATTGTACATATATTTTATATTAACATAATTTGGTCTACCATTATTAAAATCTGGCAGAATAGTGACAAAAATTTTTTGCAGTTAACTAATAATGGATTACCGAGGGGTTAGCAATGGATTTGAAATTTGTTTCTAAATTTGTAGGTAAAATGACACCAAGATGGTGTCAATGTCTTTCTGACGAAATAACGACATAAATATTCGTAGCAAAATCTAGCTATTGAGCAACGGCTCGATTCTGTTGCTAATTAGCAACAAAAATAGTGACAAAAATTTTGTTTCTAAATTAGCGATGAAAATTCCCATGCTAACTAGCAAAGGATAGCTTCTGTCGCTAACTTAGAGACATATTAGAGATGAAAATTTTGTCGCTAATATAGAAAATAAAAAATAAAAATTATAAAATATTATAAACTATATTATAAATAATAAAGTATATATAAATAATATTAAAATAATATAATAAACTAATAAAATTAAATTAAAATATAATATAATATAATAATATAAGAGTGATAATATTATACATAATAGATGTAATGAATTAGGATAACTTGCAAACTACTTGAATTTAGTGTAACTCAAGCTACTTGAGTATTGGGAGAGTCGAGTTCGAGTATGAAAATATTCGACTCAAGAAGTTCTTGTAAATCTGATCGGTTACATATTTAAAAAGTCAATCGACTTTATTTGATTACAGTTCAATGCTATAATAGGGTTCAATAGATGTATAATATTAAATGATTAAATTAATAGTATTGAATTATAATATAATATATAAAATATATAAATATAATAGTTTACATATAATATTAAAGGAGAATATTAAATTTGATATTAAATTATAGTATACAAAAATAATAAGATAGCAAATTAATATATAGAAATATATTAAGATAACACATATAAATTAACTATTAAATTACTAAAACAAATATATATTAAGAATAAATATATAAATAATATGTATATATTAGATAAATATTATAGTAATATAATATTTAATATTAAGAATATAATAAGATATTGATAATATATTAATAAGTAATAATATTGAATAATAATATTATTAATATTATAATAATTAATAAATATTATAGTAATATAATATTTAATAT
>CATIWR010362072.1:0-24232 GCA_949677035.1 Omphalea diandra
TGTTACATGAAAATATAAGTCAAGTGAGAATGATTGAATTGTTACATGTTACATGGAAATAATATGATTATGTTCTATTATATGTATATATGATTGAATTGTTACATGTTACATGGGAATATAGGCCAAGTGAGAATTAAATGCTCTTAACGATTACTTGGCATATCATTTGTGAATAAGCACTTGTATATGGAACTAAAAGGAGCGTTGCAACCGACTTGTCAAATATTTGCAAATTACAGGAAGATGGACCAATAGGTCCCAAATCATATGTTACATGAATCACATGAATATCCCGGGAGCAATGTTTGCCTTGCTCGGTCACGACAAAAACAAAGCTATTACATTTGCACTTGCATAGCCAATTGTTATACTTGCAATGTATCTTGATGATATTTGATGATAGATTATGCCATGATAATTTGATTATTATTTTATTCACTGAGTCACGACTCACCAAATCGCAATTATTTTTCAGATATTGAAGCATAGACTTTGGACACTTTGATATGTAAAGTCTTGCATAAAGACACATGGAATACAGGTCGTCGGCTGAATTCCAACTCTCTCTCATTGCGTCATATACATGCATTTGATAGGAACTGGTTATGGTCACTGGTCCTAACATTAGTTAACACATGTGTACATTAAATACATATGAGATTATATATGTATGATGAATAAACCTTAATGTGTATGCATTTTCGAATGTGAAATGCCATGATTTGCAACTAAAGACGATAGTTACAGTTGGTGGTATCAGAGGATTCAAGCACATGCGGGGCAGACGTGCAAATCTTGGTGTGTATGACATCGCGGGGCCGACGGGCAAATCCCGGATGTTGAGTGCTCTGATAGGTACCAACTATAGCCACGTTGTAATGTTACAATTTGTGGTATCAAAGCTAATTTACAAATGAGAATAATGGATGTCATAGTTATTGGTTTGACAAATGAATTTAGATGTTACAGTTTTGGTATCAGAGAGGGCTCAAGCATACGCGGGGTAGACGTGCAAATACCGATGTGTATGACATTACGAGGCCGATGGTCAAATCTCGGATGTTGAGTATTCTGATAGGTACCGATTGTAGCATTACAGATTATGGTAGAAAAAATAAATAAATAATAGTATCAGAGCAACATGATTTGTAAACACAATTGGTCATTACAGTTATTGGTATAAGAGCAAATATGAATACAGTCATTACAGTTGAGTGGTATCAGAGCCATATGAGTTCTGTCAGATGAATATGGTCGTTACATCTCATATACACCTTTTCCACTCCATTGCCGCAAAATCTTTTAACTATTTCAATTTATATTATAAAACACATTTTTTTTTAATAGACTTCCACTATAAAATTTCACCAAATTAGTGATGAAAATTTTCATTACTAATCCAGTAGAATCCATTGCTAATATTAATTAGCGACAAATTAGTGACAATTAATCTGGCCTTAATAAGCTAGTTGTAAATTGTTTAGCGACAAATTTTGAAGCCTGTCGATAAATAGTGATGAATTTTTTTATTACTAAACTATTACTATTATGTTCGCAATCTACAGGAATTTAGTAGAGAATCTATTACAAATTTGTTGTAAATTCATCGCATAATTTTTCAAAATTATCCATTTCTACTAAAACTTATTGAAAATTTTGCATATTATTAAATAATCAATAAAAAAGCTATAAATTATGAAACATATAAAATGAATATTATTTATTTTAAATAAAATAAATCATGAAATGGTTTTATAATCCAAGTGCATAGTAGTGAAAGAGTGCATTTGGTCCTAATGCATTCCTCTAAGTCTAAATTAGTAATAATGTAAGATGTGGCTAAAGAATAGCTAGCGTTAGAAGTAGGATAAAGAGATGCCATTTATAATCTAAGGCCATAAAATCGACTTTTCTTGATGGGAATCAAGTTAATGATCTATTAAAACTCAAGGAAGGATCAATCGCAAGAGCTAAATCTATGAAGCTTAAAGAGACCTTAAACACTTTTATCAATAAGCTTTGCAAATCTATGGACAAAGGGAGCTTAAAATTAGAAGGAATGGACTTGGATTAAGATGGAGGCCTTTTGAATCATATTTGTTATATTGAAGACCTAAATTAGTAAAATAGGCCATCATTAGGCCTTTTCTTCATGTGGCTAAATTGGATTGGGAGGAAATTTAATTTTCTTCTTATTTATTAAAAAGGCAACCATACATGTTTCTTATCATATGGCAAATTATAATTCCTTATTTGGTGGCAAAACTCACTCTTCGAATTGAGTTATTAAAGTCCTTTTTAAAGATGGGACTGCACTCCTTAATTTAAGGCACTTATTAAGGCTACATTCAACAATCCTTAAGGACTTAGGATTAGGAAGTAAAATCTATTTTATGGCTTGATTCATTATCCCATTTGGCTAAGACTATTTTTCCTTATTAATGATGTATTTCAATTAGTTTATGAGTTGAATCACTTATCCAAATCAACTTAGGATTAGTACTACTTATTGGCTTCAATGTATAAGCTAAAAGACACACATATATATAGGGTGGAATTTAGCTAAAGCATAATAATTATTGAATGATACATTTGATTCTTCAAATTAGTGAATTTTCTTTTTTAAGGTTTTTATTGAATTATTAGAACTTATCAAGACTATTTTATGGTGTTCAATCTAGACTTATCACTTACATTCTTTTATATCTTGAGTATGGCATCTAAACATCAATTCTTACACCTTTAATTCTCTGATTCTTAACATTTATATGGCATAAGGTCAATAATAACTTAGGTTCATACTAGTCAAGGGGTTGGGGTTCCTACAAATCTATTTTAGACTTTCTTAGGTAAAATCTATTATGCATGATTGATTCTTGCTCCAAACATGAAGTTTCACATCATTTGGTATTAGATCTAAAATTCTAAATAGGTTTTCATATCTTTTTTTCATTAATTCCTTATACCCTTTTAGCTAAATACATCAATTGTAATTTATTTGGTGATCAAATTCTTTCCTCTCAAATTGTTGCATCTCATTCTTACTATCTACATTCTTATTAGTCATACAAAGTTAAAAAAAATAAAAAAATAAAAAAATAAAAAAAAAGAAAGGAAATAAAAAAGAAGTAAACAGATTTGCTTTTGTACCAGTTTTGGTGCAATTAAGTTTTATTTGTGTCAATAGCTTGTTTTTAATATTTTTAAGTGTTTTTCATTATAATTTAGTGTTTTAATCTCTGTTTAACTTTTGTAATAAATATTAGTTTAACTTAAAATTCTTATTTTTCATATCCTAAATAGATTTGGCCTTATTCTCAAACCTTCAAACAAAGCCTTTCTTTGATTTGGTGTTTTGGTTTGTTTAGTTTTGAATGCCATATATATCTAAATTAATTTGTTTGATTAGTTACTTAAAGAACCAAAAGATAAGAAATTGAGTGGTAAATGTCTATATGGTGAGCATATTAAAAGGTAAAAGCCAAACTAAACACAAACATAAGCATTAGTGTCATTGATTGAGAGAAATAAGTGAGGAAGTGTTGTGAAGTTATATTCTAAAATTCTTGCGTAAATAAAGAAGTGGCAAAAAACAAGGAGATAGATGTCTCATTCATACTACAAGCTATGTTCATGCAATTTGACCAAATTAACATGATGACCAGAGACATTCAAGATAGAATGGATAGATAAGGTGAGAACATTTTTGATATAGGAAGAAGACAACCAAGAGTAGCTCAAATACAAATAAAGCAAGCACTAAAAGTTAAAGAAGAAGATGATGAAGATAAAGTTGACATTAGAAGTGATCATATGGTGGTTATAAATAGATTTGAAAGAAGAGATAGATAATGTCCAAGACAAGATGGAAAAGATTCAAACTTAGGAAGTATTAAGAAGAAGAACCCTTCTTTCTAAGGCAAGAATGATCTAAAGTTATATCTTAAGTAGGAGAAAAAGGTAAAGCTAGTCTTTGATTGCCATAACTATTTTAAAGAGAATAAGATAAATCTTATAGCTATGAAGTTTACTAACTATGCTATCATATGGTGGGTTCAATTTATTTTGAGTAGAAAACACAATATAGAAAGACTAGTTAGGTCTTAGGATGTCATGACCCGAATTTTAGATCTTGTAGGCACCAGGAGATGGGAAGGCTTAAGGCATATAGTAGCAAGGTTAATCTAACTCATAGAAAGGCCTATCATTGCTTTTGTTGAATCACTCTGACATTAAGATCTTAAATCTGCATTAATATCACTTTAAATTTAGGGAATAAAAACTAATGGGAGTTATGGATTAAGTAAGATTTAATTCTAAAATATTTTTCATAACATGAATTTTCTTTTCTTTTCTGTTTTTAATTCTTTGTTTTCTTTACTCGACATATTATGTTACTTCATGACAATTTAGAAGAACATATGTTTAAGCTGGATGATATTCTTCATCGGTCAACATTCTTCTTTAGGTCTACTAAATGGTCTACTTGGATGAGCAAATATTAACAAATTTCCAATTATATTATTTAGTTCAATGATTTTGCCATCATTATTTTAAGGTAATCTTTTATGCCTTGTATACATATGTGGTTCAAAATAATAAAAGCAAAATGATGAGGCTTTCTTCAACTAAATATGCATTGTAAATGGAACCATTAACCCGTGCTTTATTTTTTATATTATTCTTTAAATATTGAAGAAATATACAACATAAACAAATGATTAGAGTATTTATAAATGAAAAAAAATAATGTCATTAGAATTGAAATGTACAATAAAATTATATGAAATGTACCTTTGAAAAAGACATATCCATCGGCACTGCATTGGGCTTTCTAACCTAGCCTTATATGCCAAATATACTACTAGATGTTTCGTTCAATCAAAAAATTTTGGAGGGAAAATCCATTCCAACTTACACAAAAATAAAGGTTAATCAAATCCCAAATGTGTCATGTCTTCCTTCCTAATTTTAGTTATAGTGAGTTCTTTGAAAAACAAACTCAACTCTGTTAGTGATTTCCAAAGTTGTAAATGCAAAAGCCTACGAAAAGCAATAATGAGTAATCGATGCATATACACGTGACAATCTTGGCTTTCCATTCCAAACAACTTTAGTTGTCTTATATTGTCGCATCAAGTTATATTAGATACATACCCATTTGGAAATTGGATATTCTTTATCCATTCACATAAGAATTATTTATTTTGCTTATTTAGGGTGTACTTAGCCTTAAGATATTTCCCTATTGTATTATCTCAATATAACTCTGAATGATGATAGAATAACTTTAAGTCTTTTGTAGATTTGACATTATTTTTGAATTTTTCCTTTTGTGTTCATAACCATGTTAAAAACATTATATGCTCATAACCATATTAAAAATGTTTCAAACACATTCTTCTCAATGTGCATGGCATCTAAATTATGCCTAAGCAAATTGGCACTCCAATAAGGCAAATCCTATAATATACTTCATTTCTTCCACCCACATCTCACTTGTTTAGCTATTTAGGCATTAACCTCATCTTACCCAAATTATGTTAATTTCATCCATCATAATCTGGTGTTTTCCTCCAATACTATAGGAAGAGCTAAATAATCAACTATCTGATTCTTAATAAACATAATCTTATTTTGTCTAAACGGATGATTAAGAACTAAAAATTTATAGTTATTATCAAATCATGATTGCTTACTACCATTCAAAAATGTGAAGGCATCAATATTTTCTATGTAATATGGATAAGTACGTTTCCCTTGGGTACTCCAATCAGATAACATACCAAAAGTAGGAAAATCAATTATCATCCATAGCAAAGCAGCTCACATCTGAAATTTTTGTTATTGCAATATCATATTTCTCCACCCTAATTTCCTATAAATATTTTATTTGTGCAATCATAGTTTGCATGAATATGTCCAACTTCTATTTAGGATTCTTTCATCTTGTAACCATTACAAAATTTTTATGCAAACTATGGATTTATGCGATTGAAGTGCTTTCATGCATGAGCATTTGAACAATGTTCTATCACACCCTTGTCCTACTCATGCTCAGCATGTCATCTCATGTACTTTGTAGTTACTTTAGAAGCATACAATCTATTCAACCTTAGAGTCAGAGGAAATTAACACATCTTCTTATATGAAACTTCTGTTTTAGATGTACTTGCACCTTGAGGCATGCACTTATATCTAAAAAATCATAGAACTTACATGTCTTTAGGTCACTATCATTACCCCAATATAATATGCAATTATTCTTGCAGTAGTGAATCTTCTCCACTAGAATACCTAAATCTTGCATCAACTTCTTTGTGCTATAAAAATTGTCTACCATTATATTATCCTCAAGCATCTAATCTTGTTTCCATCCATAATTGAGGTTGAGAAGTAGTAAATTGAATGAACTAGTTTATACTATTTAGGAATTCCAACCATAATAAATCATCCTTAAGCCTATAATATATCTACTTTCTATCTGATCTCATGGTATTTTTCTAAAAATTACGAAAACACAGAGCAATTAAAAATACATATAATATTTTTCATTTTAATTTTTTAATTATTTTGCGTTGTCTCATATTTAATACTATCTCATTATCTCTTCATGCTTATAAGGTAAGAACCTAACTCATTTAAAAACTCATTGTTATATAACCATTTATAATAATAATATACTTTAGATTGCTTGTGAAATTTTGATAACATCCCCCTATATTTCTCTTAGTGCGCCAAAATGAACAATTTTGTAGCACATTTTTCATTATATACTAAGAGAACATATAGGAGATAATAAATTGAAATTTCAAGCAATATTATGAAATATATTGTGTGCAACAAGTTATATTAGATAATAAAATATCCAAATTGTATATTATGGATAATTCAGAATCCTTTTATTATTTAATGAGAATAACACCAAATGGATATTTATGGTTGTGCCTATATTTTATCCTTGGTAATTTATAAAAAAATTCATGAGAATTTCTTATAAATGAAATTACTTCTAGTCTTGTTTCAAAAAAAAAATAAAAAGTAACAAAACAACAAAGAAAAGTAAGTAAAAACATATAAATATCCGTCAATATAACCATATAAAATCGTGATAAAATTTAACAATATATTACCTAAGTATTCGAGAATTAATTCATGAACAACTCTAAATTTTTTAAAATTTTATGGCATTCAAAATTAAATTCTATGGAACTAAATTTACTTTTATTTTTATAGCATTTTAATTAAATTTTATGAAAATTTCTCTTTCGATTTATTTATAGTATTATTCAATTATTAGATAACTAAATGATGGAAAATAATACTGAATTTAAAAATATACAAATTCACTAAATTTACATGACTATAATACTGAATTTAAAATCCATTTTTTTACCCAAAAATTATAAAATTTTATAAATTTCATATAAATTATACAAATAAATTTTACACACAAACAAAAATAAATAAATATTTTTAATTCTAAACAAATTGCAAAAATTACAACATTATTATACAAATTTAACATTTTCCAACGTGAACAATATGTACATAATTGCCCACCATCAACAACAAAAATTACTACATTATTTTTCTAATGAAAATTTCCGAATAACACAAATAATTTTCCAACAAAAAAAATAATTTTTCAACAAAAAAGCATATTTCAATTATAAATAAATTACTAAATTATTATACAAATTTAACATTCCTAACAACAACAATATTTAAAAAATTTTCCAACATCAACAGTAAAAATTTTTCAACAATAAGAATATATAATTTTGATCCTAAATAAATTATAAAAACTACAACATTATTATTACACAACTTTAAAAGATTCTTATAAATAAATTACAATATTATTATACAACATTAATTCTAAATAAATTACAAATTACAACATTATTATACAATATTAATTTTAAATAAATTACAAATTATAAAATTATTACACAAATTATAAAAATTACAAAAATTATATACAATTTTTTAAAAAAAACATTTGTAGGACTGTGACCTGTCTCTGATAGACAAGGAAATAGGACACAGTACCATTTCCTTCCCCACCAGCTTGGCCAGATAGAGAGAGAGAGAGAGAGAGAGAGAGAGAGTGAGAAGAAGGGTTCTTTGTGTGTTAATGTAATGATTCTACGGACAAATTATCAATAATATGTCACATCAAATTAAGAAAATCCATTGATAATCATCGATTAAAAACTATATTTTCGTACACAATATACTAACACACGAATGCTGAATTTTTTTAATCCGACGTGGCAAGATTATTGATAAATTTTTTTACATTAATGTCAATTTTTTAGATGACTTTTTATCTGACGTCCATCAGTAAATTTATCCCTATCTCCTCTCGCTAAAGGTTCCCGCCAATATTTACTGACGAATATTTTCCACCGACAGCATCCATTGGCATTTGGCTGCTAATTTTGTTGATATATATATATTTTTTTTGTTTATCATTAGTCTAAAGGATATTTTTCCGTTAGTAAATTAATATTTTATTGTACTGAATAAACACACACACACACACACACACACACACATATATATATATATATATATATATATATATATATGATAAAGTTCTATTTTTAACTCTCATAAAAAAATAAAACAAATTCTCTTCTCATAAAACAATGCACGCGCCCAGACCAATTTATGTTGAGGTTTTTTTTTTTTGAAGCATATGTTGAGGTTGTAAAGAATAAGAACTTTAGAAAAGTGTTTTTGTTGTATTGATCAATGTTTCTTGTGAACATACAGAAGAATATTTATACAGTATTTACAACCAAAGATAAAGATGACAACATATAAAACCTTCCCAAAAAGAGATAAATTACAAGTTTCATGATGAGAATAGAAGTCTATATCAGATAACCTCCATAACAGAGTTTAATTTCATTACTCCTATCTAGTCTTGCAGCGTCTGGTTTCGAATTTTGTATTATTTAAGGTGCTGATAAATGAGGCGACCGCAGCATGATTGTGACGTCATTAATAATTTTATGTTTGACTTTTTTCATTAATTAAATATAGAATTTAATTGTATATTTTTCTATTTTCTATATTTAGTCCATCAAATGTTTTACATGTCTTTCATTTTTATACTTGGTAAAATCAAATTCTATATCAATTTTATATAATTTTATATAAAATTTTGAATAGTCAAATACAATCTTAAATTGACGCACTATTATCATTAAACTTATATTTGACAATTCGAAATTTTGTACATAATTGTTGAAAACAGATGAAATAATCATAAAATTTGATATGCTCAAACATAAAAAATAATAAATATTTAATTAAATTTTATTTAAAATTTATAAATAAATAAAATAAAAGACAAATACTAAATATATTATAAAACACAATATACTGTCATCTATCATTTTTCCATTTTTCATGTATTTGTCTCTTCTCTACACCATTCCCTTTTGTGGACCCGACTTGGTCCTGCCCACAGGAGACTATAGGTTGCCTCCTAGCGCGCCCTCGCTGTCCCAAACGGCGAGATTCATGAAAATCCCTCTCTTTCATATGCTAAAACTCATTATATATTTTATGGGTTACTTTCTTTCTATGTAAATTTTCACCGCCATAAGAATAGGACATTGATAAAGCCATCTATCCACCACACATCTCTATCACCTTCAACACACATATTCGTAAAGCACTCCCACCACCATTTGCTTTCCTTTCTTTTCTATCTTTTTACTCTCTCTCTCTCTCTCTCTCATTTGAATTCTCTTATATTCTTATAATAAACCCTACAAGGTATCTTCTTAACTAAAACACAAGCCTTCCTTTCCTATCTCATTCCTCTATGTTTCTTCCATCACTTGGCCCCCAGACTCACATATATATGCTAAAGAGTTGAGGGTTTTCTTGGATGCTTCATGTATAATCCATTTTGCATGGCTAGTGATGTAACATCTCCTTATATACTCACTTCCTTCACCTTCTTCTTCTTTCTTCTCATCACTTCCGTTCATACCTCCATGGCCAAAGAGCATAGTTTCCCATCAGGTACCACAACAGGTGGAGGTTTGGCTCAAAATGGCATGCAGTTTGCCCCTAGGAGACTTGGTCTGGCCAGTGCCAAGACAGTTTTGACCGCTAAACATAAACAAAGAGGAGGGTTTAACAGATCCCCATTGACATGGCAAGAAAAGTTGCTCAATGCAAGTGCACATGAAGTCCCCAGTGGCCCAAATCCCATTTCAAATAGGTGAAGAGAAACAAGCAGAAGGCAGAGAATATTATCTCTTACATGGTTTTGGTTTGTGCTTTTTCTTCTTACATCTTTTCTTTTTTTTTCTTTTTCATATGTATACAGTTAATTAACTTATGGGGTCTTTTGCTTTACTCATTGTGAAATCACTACAGATGATTCTTATTATTATTGTTTTCAAACAGAATCTATCCGCCAATCATTTTACCACGAGGATGTATATGCATATGATAATGATATACCTTATGGAGGGAGTTTTTTCATGTGTACAGTAGTCATGATTATGCCAACAATTCTTTTAATTTATTTCTTACTGCATTTATCTTTTTTGTTAATTGTTAATTTTCTTTATCTAAAACCTTTGCCTATGTTGGCTTGTAATTTGTAAAATTAAGGACTCACAACCTTATATTTCTCTGTGGCATACACACAGGAACACAATATACCTTAGAAGTGTTGTGGGTTCTTTTTTTTTTTTTTTTTTTCTAAAGAGAAATGCAAATATTTGGTATTACTGTGCAATTGTTGAGTTTTCTTTAAAAAATCATAGAACGCTAAAGTTTCCTATATATTTTTATATTATAATACTAAAATTAATTAGCATTAAAATACATAAATAATAATTTTATCAATGTATATAATTATTTATTATTTTAAATAATTTTTGTCTTTATAAAATTATATAAGATAATAATAAAGATTATCATAAATAATTAATAGATTACACACTTATTTTAAAATTTTAGATAATGGTCAAATAACATTTACATCACCCTAAAATTTATTAAAATTATATGATTCTTTTTTAAACGTAAAAATAAAATAAATTATTTCATTAATTCACAGAATAAGGACATGACGCAAATTTAATCAAATTATCTTCAAAATAAGAAAAAGGCACAAATTTAATCAAATTATCTTAAAGAATAAGAAAAATGGTCTAGATGAAGAGAAGGATGAATAAAAAGGAAAATATTAATAAGAAATGGAAGGACTTATGAGCTAAGCCAAGAGATAATTGTCATTTCAGAGGCAATTTCCACTTGCGAATGTACATTAAAAAAACAGACATAATGATTAAAAAATGGTATGTGGGTTTGGGCTTTTTTGCTGAAGAGGAGACTGCATATGCAATTATGAAAGCAAAAAGAAGGCCCAAAATACCATAGTTTTGCGTGTAAAGTCATACGGACCTGGCATCCAAAGCTGCAGTGAATGGTCCTTTTTTTTCTTGCCCTCAATTTTCCAAAATACCCTTACTTCATTTTCCCTTATTACATTTCTTGCCACTGGATCTCTAACTTTAAAAGGTAAAGGAATCAAGACCATGAAAAGGGTCATCTATGTCCATATTTGCCTTGTTTGCTTGTTTTTACCTTCTTTTTGTTGAGCTTGCCTTGTTTGTTTATGAGTGGAACTATCTTCAGTTTGTTTGTTCTGTTGGCTGCTCCTTTCACTTCAAAATTTTAAGCACATGAAGTCACCAATATATATATATATATATATATATATATATATATATATATATATATATATATGATTGCCCTTATTAGTTGTTAATATCGAACGCTGAAAACTGATCTCTTAATTTAATAATAAACATAAAATTATTTAATATAAATATCAAAATTTAAATTTCATTAGTATAAAATTTTTTTTCGCTTATATTCAAATAAACGCAAATAAGGTGGACATCCTTCAATTTATTTGATTTTTACCAACACTGAACATATCAAATTCTATAATTTTAATAGCTGAACCAATTCTATTTCTAAATTTTCAAAAATCAATCTTTTTAATACAAACTGCGTTATTTTAATTACTTATATGTACATTATATATATTATATATGTTAATACAGAGTATATTTTACTTATATGTAATACAGAGTAGATTTTACTTATATGTAATAAGAAAATTATACTTATATAATTTATTTAGATAAAATCAATTTTAACTATTTAAAATTAACTTATTTATTTGATTTGATTTAATTTGACTTTTTATAAATATACTTTAATCAAATTGAATTGAGTAAAAAATTTAAAAAATTAAAATTAAATAAATCAGTTAAATAAATTAAATCGAGTCAATTCGCACAATTGCATTTTTCATAAAACCATAATGTTTGCGCACCCCTAAACCCAATGCACATTTTACATTGAAATTGTTGTTTTGATCAAATAACTAAAAAACATATAATTACTATAATTACTACTTATTACTAAAAACAGCGTCAAGTTTCTCAAAATTGATAATTAAATAGCGTCAGTTTGGTTTAATGTTTTTTTATGGGCATTCAACTATTGAACATTTAAGCATTGAAAGAAAAATATTTGATAAATATCAATAGTCAGTATTTTAATTTAAAAATCATCATTCAACGTTTCAAAAATATAATTAAATGCTAAAAAAAGATGTTTCTAGCATTTAAATATAAAAATTGGCGTTTAAATTTTTTCTTTAGTATTAGGTTATATTTATTATTATTTATCATTATACAAATTAATATTTTTATATAAAATTAATTAAAATATAAAATTAATTTATCTTTTTTTGTCATTTTATAATATAACTACACATTCAACTGTTAAATTATTAAATACTTTGGGCTTAATTAGTTTAATGGTAACAGTTAGCAATTAATAATTAATAATCAACACTCAATAAATATAAAATATTTGATAATTTAGTGATTGAATATGTGATTATATTGTAAAATGAGTAAAAAAATAAACATTTTTATTTTTCAATTAATTTTATATGAAATATAAATTTGTATAATGGTAAATAATGATAAATATAAGATTAATACTAAAAAAAATTTAAATGTCAATTTTTTTATATTTTAAATGTCAATTAATTTCAGTATTTAGTTATATTTTTAAACGTTGAACGTTAATATCTACTAAACACTCCACTTCAATATTTCAATACTCAATCATTAAATTCTAATAAACAAATATCGAACCAAACAGACACTTTATATTTATTAATTATTTTATAATTGAACGTTGATCGTTAACTGCTAACTGTCAATCACTTACCGCTTACCACTATAGCAAAATCAAATAAATTGTCTATTTAGTTTAGCGATAGCGGTCAGTGGTGAGTGATTAGTAAGTGATTACCAGTCAACAGTTAGTTATTAGATATCAATAAATATATAAAAGTAGTTATAACAAAATATTGTTTATTGATTTATATTTTTAATTTTTTATATCACAATTTTAAGAGAAAATTTGTTAAATTTAAACGAAATAATTAGTAATAATCAATTAAATAAAATAATGTTAACCATTTCATAATATATATATATATATATACACACACACACGATAATTGTTTGGAAAGAAGACTAAAATTGTTTGATGAGAAACTTGAATCTTGTGAAAAATTACTAAATAATAACTCACTCACTTTTACTTTCTACGCACTTTGATGTTTTTAGATTTGATTGCAAAAATAACTATACTACAAAAATAACATGTGGTTGTTTGATCAATGATGTTGAACCTTTTAGGTTCTAAACTCTTGTTTTGATGATTACAAACAAGACATAGGACTAGTATTTGCCTAAGATTATTTGTGTTAAAACTTGCAAGTATATCAATTTCTTGAACTATAATGATTGGAGAAGAATTTGCTCTTAACTTATTTGAGTTAAAGGTTGAAAACTCTAAGTACTAAAATTTGACTTAAAGCAAAGTCAGTTGAATTGCCCAATGGGTGTTACCCACTTTCAACATGCATTGAGTACTGTGCAACGGGCATTACTTCTTTCACAATAATTGTTGGGCAAGTGTTTTAGTGTGAGTTATACTCTATGGACCTTGCCACAGGCATTGTGTTTTTGCCATGAGCATTAGACAAGTGCTTAGGTATAAGTTATGCTCTCTAAACCACACAACAAGCATCGTGATTTGCAACAAGCATTGAATTGGACCTCACAACTGGCATTGCACTTCTGCAACAGGCATTAAAGAAGTGCTCTAATTTGAGCAATGTTTTCTGAACCTCAAATTAGGCATTGCACTCTCAAAACTGGCATTGAAAAAATGCTTTAGCGTGAACCACACCTTTTGGACCTCCCAACGAGGTACCTCAAATTATCAAAAGGCATTGAGATCTTTCCAATGGATATTGCAAAAATTCCAATAGGCATTAATGCATATTTTGAAAAATAGAGCAAAAGAATCACATTTTTTGGAAATCAACAATAGTGTTGAGCAAACTCCCACAGGCATTGAGGTTAGAATTAACAACCATTGCTTATATCCAACAACTATTGAAGAAAAGTGAAATAAATATTTGAAAAAGCAAGGAGGATCCTGAAGCCAACTACTTTTAAATAGTTAGTTCCAATGGGCATTTTGATAGGACCAACAACCATTGAAATTGAATATTGACTAATAACCACCCATTTGCTTTAAATCAATAGCGGTTGTTAACTTGGTAATGGGCATGAAATTTCTTCAATGGGTGTTATTTACTTATAGCTATAATATGAATTGACAACTCTTCTTTAATGGCTAGTTCATTGTTTAGCCTATAAAAAGGAACTACTCTCAACAAAAATCGATAAAAGAACTATTTAATTAAGTGAGTAATCCATTGTGAAAGTTATTCTCAACCAAAAGGTTGTTGCATTGTGAACAAAGAGTGATTTAACATCCAAAAAGGACATTCATTGATCAAGGTTAATAGTGAACTAAAAGAGCTATCTTTAAAATAGAATTTGAGAGACAAACATCTCAAGAATCTTTGTTACTTGATCACCCACATCAAGCATATCTTGTGAAAGAAATTGGAGCATCCATTTCAACTTGAGAAAGAGTTCTTTTTCTCCTCAAAGTGTAATGATCTATTACTTTGTAACTCAAAGTTGAGAAACTATTTGTGAGTATCTCTTGTGAAAGTTTTAAAGTGGTACTTAAGAACTATTTGTAAGATGTTGATAGTGCCTAAGAATCTATCACTTGTAAACGCTTAGCAAGTTCTCAAAAAACTTATTTGTGTAAATGTTGTTGATAGCACCTTAGGCTGTCAAAATAGTGAAGGCTATAGTGAAAAATACTAGAGGAGAGAATGTAGACAAGTTATGTCAAACCTCTATAAATCTTGTGTGTTGATTCTTCACCTATTTCAACATTTAGCTTAAATTTAAAAAATTAGTCATTGCCCTATTCAAACCTCCCTTCTATAGCACCAAGGGACAACAAATAACATGTTCCATAATAAAGACATATCAGTATCTTTTCTAAGTGATTTGCGTGTTTTACAAGTTAGTCCCAACATCCTTTTTAGTTACATATGCAAGTATTCATTCATAGTGGGAAGCACTCATTAAGATTATATAATTCTCATTTAACTTAAATTCATATGTAAAATATCACAATTCAATCACATATACATATAACAAAATCCAATTATAACTTACAATCACACACATACACATTGAAATCCAATTGTGGCTATTTCTTACTTTTGATATAACAAATCTTTATGATAGGCTTGAACCTCTCTCTTGAGCTTTCTCAATACGTAGAGGTATTAAAATGAAATACATATATGATTACAAATGTGTCAAAATGAGTTTGCATACTTGATATGCAACTTTGGGCATATTCCATGTAAGTGGGTTAAGTACTTATTATTTTTGTATCGCTTGACCTTACTATACTCTCATTGTAATAACTCTAGATATATTTATCCAAATGAATTGATTCTTTAAATTAGACACATAATGCTGAAATATAGTGAAAATTTAGGTCAATATAAAGCATATATAAAATATGGTGAAATTTTGAATTCTAACTTGTTTCTATTTGACTACAGTCTAATTAGGTCTTACATTCTTGGCTATATCTCAAGTTGTACATATACAAATGCAAAATTGATTTATCAGCAACTACCAAACATATAATGGAATATTTTTTTTTAATGTTTTATACTTTATCTAATTTAACCCATAAGGTCATCAAAATAAGTGAACAATCTCAAACTTAGTAGACTTTAGTAAGTTCAGGATAAGTCATAATCAAGGAGCAATATCCCTTCACCCACAATTTATTTAGCAAAACTGCTTTATACAGATTTATATGAGACATAACTCTACAACTTTTATGTTTTACACTTCACCTAATTTCCATTTCTAGAGCCATGAAATTTTGTGTAAACAAAATTAATAGGTTAAGCATGTTTCATTAGGTTCAACTTCAGTTATAATCAAGATGCAATATCTTTTCACCCAAAAAATATTCAGCAAACCTATTTTACAGATATTTATATTAAAATATATATTCTGCAAATTTTATATTTTATACTTCACCTAACTCAGCCTACAAAGTCATCAAAATATATGAATAATTTCAGATTTTGTAGGTTTCAACAAATTAAGAATCAGTCCTAATTAAAGAGTCATATCTCTTCACATACAATATATTTAGTAAAACCTTTTTTTATATGAATTTATATGAGACATAAATCTACAACTTTCTTATTTAACACTTTACTTAATTCCTGTTCTATGGTTATGAAATCATGAGTATAATAGTCTATTCTAACAAAAAAACCAACGCAATTCAACTCTTATTTCTTCTTTGCTTCTAATAACCTTTATACATGAACTCTAGCTAGAATCCCTTCATAGTTCTTACTAATTATGCACGTTTAACATTTTATGAAGGAATTTCATATAGAAAGAAGATGAAATCACTTACCACTTTTGCCAAAACTAAAAAAGTTTAGGATTTCTTCTTAGCTAGCTTATTTCTTCTTATTCTTTCTTTCTTTCGTTTTATCTTTGCTCTCTCTTTTTTTGTTGTATGCCTCACATTTTTCCTCTTTTTTCTACTCCTAAAGGAAGAAAATTTTAATTTGTATAGTTACTCTAAAAAGATAAAATCATGGTGACTTATTACTATTGGTAGAAAGTTTAATTTTCCTCTTTTAGTCTTACTTTTTCATTCTTTCATCATCTTTATTATTCTACTAATTTTCATATGCTCCTGACACTTTTAATAAGTTTCTAGACACTTTTATTTAAGATATAATAATATACATACCACATATGACAATTTACAAGACAATTATAAAAACATAGTTTCTATCTTCAAGTGCCCTAAATGCAACGATGCAAATGTTACCATCATACTTATCAAATGCACATATTTAATTGATTATTTACGCAATGTATATGTTCACATGACAATGCTAATGAATGAGGATAAAGATGGTACATAAAAAATTTAATATTATTTATTTGATTAATTATCATGAATTATTTTATTCCAATTTAATAAATTTTCTCTTGAAATTATGTCACATAAGATTGAAAATGTGAATCAATTGACAATAATTTATTACAACTACATATATATAATTATAAACTTTAAAAATTTTATTTTATTTTTTTATTTATTTGATTATAATTTTTTATAAGATAATAATTAATTAATTAATTACTAAAAAATATTAAATTTATTTAAAATTTATTATAATCATACTACACAACGTGCAAGTTCGCAACTAGTAATTTCCTTATTATAAGAGTTCAATATAAGAAAAACATAAACTTAAAAAAAAAAAAAGAATTGAAATGATTAAATATAATATCTGATAATTGGAAGGAGGAAAAGTCGAGCATGGATTACACCACGAGAGAAAACTTGTACAAATTCTAAGAAGCGAAGACCATTATTGTTCTAAACATAATCAAATAGGCACACTAGTTGGTGTTCGGATAGATAAAATTAACAAAATATGTCTGCTAAAAAAAAAAAAACAGTCTGTGGATATGGCATCACCCTAAAAGAAATTGATATTTTATTATTTCTTCTTTTTTTAAAAAAAAGAATAATTATTTAAAGGTTTGATATGCTTGATTTTAAATCTAAAGTATAAATATGTAATTTGAGAACTAGACTAATATATTTTCAAATCATCAATATTTATTATTAATTCCAATTTTAGAGTAAGTTTTAAACCATTACTTGTCATTTATCAAATAAATAATATATATATATATATATTATTAATTTTAGTCTTAAAGTTAGTTTTGAACTATTGCTTACATTTTTCAAATAATTATGTATAATATAACTATGTGTTATTATTTCACATTATATTATAGAAAATTATCATATTAAAAAATTTTAAACAAAAAATTAGAAAATTAATTGCTATATAAAAACCTTCAAAATTAAAAATTAAAAAAATCTAAAAAGTAAAAATTATAAACAAAAAGTTAATATCATAAAAAAATTTTGAACAAAAAATTAAAAAAATTTTAAAAGTAAAGATTTTAATCAACCTCTAAAAAAAAATTACAAAATTACAAAATTAAAATTCTTAATGAGAATCCAAAATTTAAAGTAATTTCATCGATCCTAAGTATATAAACGTTTGTGATATTTTAATAAATTGTGACAAATTGCTTTATTCACATGAGATTAATAATTTAATAATTTTTAAGTTTGTGATAGTTTAATAATTTTTGAAATTTTATCACACATGATTGAAGTATGACATAGTGTATAATGTTTTGTTATAATAATCTTTCATATATATATATATATATATATATATATATATATATAGTTAGTTAGTTAGTTAGTTTTTTATTATGAAATATTTAATATTATTTGTTTGATTGATTATCATGAATTATTTCGTTCAAATTTAAAAATTTTTCTCTTGAAATTACTTAACATAAAATCGAAGGTGTGAATTAATAAATAATTTTTTATTACAACTACCTCCCTATATAATTATAAATTTTAAAAAATTTATTTTATTATTTTATTTTCTTGATAATAATTTTTTATAAAATAATGATTATTATTCAATTAATTAACTATTATTTAATAAAATGAAAATTGATTTTATTTAAAATTTATTATTCTAATCATATTTTATAACACATGTTTGTAATTAGTTGTGTATAATACAACCACATGTTACTACTTTATATTATATATATTATGTTACAAAAACCTACCATATATCAAAATTTTTAAATAGAAAATTAACAAAATTAATTGTCATATTTTTCTAAAATAAAAAATTTAGAAAAATGAAAAAGTAAAAATTTTATGTAGAAAATAAAGATTATATCAAAAAAAATTTTGAATAAAAATTAGGAAAATTTTAAAAGTAAAAATTCCAAAGCTAAGATTTAAATTAATTCATTAATTATTTAAAATTCTAAGTATATAAGAGTTAGTATAAGTGTAATAAATCACTAGAAATTACTTTGTTCAAATTTAACAAATTTTCTCTTAAAATTATGCTATATAAAATTGAAAGTGTGAAATAATAGACAATCTTTTGTTCTCTCTCTCTCTCTCTCTCTCTCTCTCTATATATATATATATATATATATATATATAACTTTTAAATCAACTAAAATATCCTTAATTTAAAGGTTAGGTTAGGTATAGAATTTTTTTTATTATTATATAGAGATATGTGGGCAAAAAGAGGTTTTAATTCCTAAAATCTTGAAGAAATCATCCAATATGCTCATGTGCTTGATGAGTTTATGGATTCGGTATTTCAAGGGATAGATGGGTTGTTTGTTTGTTTTTTTGTTTTTATTTTATTTAGCATAGAAGTCTAAGCTGGTGTGGACATCAAAAGGAGAAAATGTTCTCCTTTATGAAACATGTTGATTGTATGATTAAGTGGGTTGCATGGTTCTATATGAGTATAGGGAAACTATTTTCTTTCTTATCCTCCATTTAAAGTTAATTCTGATAAATAAAAGTTAATAAATAAATTTATTTTATTTTATTAATAAGAGGTCAATTGCCGAAACAATATTATGGCTACATACCAAAGGGTAATCCTCCCCTTTCAATAGTTCCTATCATAATGGTGGATTAAGAAATTTGAACTCGATACTCCAATTTCTTATAAGATGCACTTTATCATCAGACATGCCTACAAGTATAAAATAAATAAAGAAATTGATTTTTCACTAGGAGAAATAGTGTCTAACAATTAAAGTATTAATATATACCTAATATTAGAATTTTAAAACTAAAAGTATATATTTAGAATTTTAAAACTAAAAATAATTTACGATTTTCATGTGCTTTGCACGTGGTAAAATAACGAGTGTGTGTGTATATATATAATTTTGTTCAATAGTTTGCTATGAATTATTTCATTTAAATTTCATAAAATTTCTCTTGAAATTGTGCTACAAAAGATTAAACATATGAATTCATGGATTATCGTTTATTACAAATATTCTCATACATAATAAAAAATTTTAAGAAATTTATTTTATTATTTTATTTATTTAATAATATTTTTTTAAAAAATAATTATTTCAACTAATTAATTAATTATTTAATAAAATAAATATTAAATTTATTTAACATTTATTATTATAATTATATTGTGCAACACATGATTTCACAATTAGTATATAATTGATTTTGCTTGAGTTAAAATATAATAATTCCAGAGCTTGACTTGCAGTTTGAGTTTGAACTAAAATTATAATTTGAGTATGTAATTCACTTAATCTCAAATTAAAATTAAAGTTTTTTTTTTTAGAATAAATATGATTCAAAGACTGAAAAGGCTTGATCTTGAATCAAAATATAGAATATATATTTTACAGAGAAAAATAGATCAAAGGTATATATATTTTATAGATTGTGCTTTCTGTTATAATGGTGAGAAACGCCCAATAACGTGAAGAACTTGATGCTTGTAAGCTTACTCATGTAGAGCTTAAAGCTTTTGTTGATGTATATAATAAGTGAAGAGAGCACCATCTTTATAGAGGTTTAGGGAGAAATCTCTTATTATCTACTAAATCTAATAAGAGAGGAAATTAATTGGTCCACTTAACATATAATATTAACACTTATTACATCACCGATCTCAATTCACCAGTTTTGATTAGACTTTAATAATTTATTTGAATCACCAATTTAAAATAATTGTTTTTTTTTATCAGAGTACAGGAGAAGGAAATATGAGAAAGGGGATTAAACTTAAGACTTTAAAGTTTTTGGATACACACATAACCAGCTAAACTAATCACAAAGTGTACTGATTTAAAATAATTTGATTAATCAATAAATTAAATTAAATTTTATATCAATGTAAATCAATCAATCAATCAATGTATCGATAATTTTATTTAATTAATCAAAATTTCTTTGTCTACAATTATATTGAGAAACAAGGAAACCAAAAAAAGAAGATAAAATAATACATATAAAATAAAAGAAATGAAAATAGTTAAAAATGACAAAAAAAAGAAAAACAAAAAAAAAAGAAAATAACAAAAATTTTCTTTTCTAGTATAGTCAAATATTGTTTATTAATTTAAAGATATTATTGAATACAAAGGCTATATTTATTGTGGAAATTCAGTTATCTCTACAAATTTTTTATAAAAAATATTTCTAAAAAAAATTAATTGTTTTCTATTATTTAGATATACATTAAAAAGTTATATATAAATTATTTTATAATGCTCAGGACAAAAAATTCTTATTTATTTGTAAAACAAAAACATTTCATATTTTGGTAAGATAAGTTTCAATCAAACTTCAAATCCTAACTTTAAATATAGATTTTGATTTGATGTCTGTCAATAATGGATGAGAATGAATAAAAAACTATATTACCATTTTTTAGGCATTCTCAATTATTACTTTATCGGATGTAAAGTTATCGAAAAAATTTATGGTAAAAATAAAATCGCGATTTCGTAACTGAGTCAATATACATGTATTAGTTGTGTTGAAAATCGAGTTCATATTGATACTGTAGATCATAATTTTTTTTTTTTTGTAAATATTGTATGACTATTTATGGATGAAAAGATCCTCTACATTCTCCCCAAAAAAAAATAAAATTATAACTTTATCATAATCACTAATGTGTTTTTATTCAATAATACTATAAATAATTTAAAAATAAGAAAAATAATTAAAAAGTGAAGTTACAATAGAGAATTTGCCCATATTGCCAGATCCCATATAAGCCATCAAACATTCAAATGTCAAATGAAGAACAAAAAATTTCAATGGATTTGTTAGATATGAAGGAAGAATATGATCACCGAACATTCAAATAAATTTTATTAATCGGAATATATAAATTAAAGAAGGAAGAATTTAAAGTTCAAAAGCAGTGAAATAAATAAAATTTTTGAGTAAAAATATTCAATACGATGAAAATTGGATAACAAGTGATTTTTTGTGGACAGAAGATAAACCATGATGCAGTGGCAATGAAGTGGCTGCTAATGAAGACGAAATGATGAAATGGTTGTGGATGAAGATGAAGATATGAACGGATTGGTTGACTTGGAGAATATCTAAAGTTCGTTGTCTTTGCCTTTACAAAGACTTTAAATAGGCCAGGAAAAATGAAACTAAAAATTGAGAAGATTTTTCTACTGAGTGAAGATTATTTTCAATTGACTTTTTTCTTTAAATATGCTAAATATTTGAAATTAGGAATATTTTCGTGAAACAAAGTTAAAGTATCTAAACTACTAAATTTTTATTTTTTTAAAATAGATAAATAATCAATATACCTACAACAACAACAACAATAATAATAATTTTATAATTAGAATTACTGGTCATGCGACTAATTATATACTGTAAAGTTTACAGTTAGATAGGTTATAAATGCGTTATTAATTTTAAATTTGTAGTTAATGTGGCAGATGAACAAAAATTAATTCTTCTAAATAAATGGAGGAGAAATTATGGCATTTTGATAATTTTAAATGGCATTTTGATAATTTTGAATAACAGTTAAAGTGGCATTTCAGTGTTTATGGACCTAGTTTGATAAAACAAAAATGAGTCAACCATTCAAACTCGCTAACGTTGCTAATGAAGTTCATTGTTTTCTAGTCAAATTCCATCATTTTAGACTTGAAAATTGCTTTTTTTTGCCATTTTTAAAAAGTTTTATTATTTTAATATCCTTTTGTAAGAAAATCAATTTTAAGAACCCTTTTGATTTTAATTCTTATTGTAATATGTAATTTTTGGATTTGGCATTAATAATAATTTTACCAAAATAAAATTTTTTATTTCTATTAATTTTAGTCATGTAGTAGAATTTAGATCCTTAATAATCAATCAATTTTCATGTCTATTTATTTGGTATCTATGCATGAATTAACATAACTATAGATTGTTTCTTAACTTTTCACGTATCTTTTTATTAAATTTCGCTATATCAATTCAGCATTAGAGTCATTTCGTTCCTAGACTGCCATATGGCCTAGACACACCAGCAATGGCAGCAGTTACCTATAAAAGAAGCATATGAACGAGACTGTGGAATACAATTGGGATAATAGATGAATGAACGAATTGATCATTCATCATGATAAATGGAGCAGTTAATGAACTTAATGAATTAAAGCAAATGGAATAAGCCCAAAAATTACAATTTGAGGAGCAAGACACATTATTCAATAATGATGATGTAGATGAGAACGGATTTCTAGGGAGGTTCCATGCACACAACACAAGGGCCCTATGGATTATAATTTCATCAGAAATTCCTTTAGATGATAGAGGCGGAGATTGGATAATCAACAGGAGGAGGAAGATCAATTGCACTCTCACCACCACCACCTACTTGAATAGGAACCCTTATAATTCTTTCATGTGATGGTACCCTTATAATTCTTTCATGTGATGAAGGTAAAGGAATGGTTGCAATTTCATTTTGTACACAACAAACAGCTGGTTGAGAAATGTCTAGATCAGCAACATCCATCTCAAAAAACTTTATAGTCAAAGACTCTACAATTCTTATGCCGTGTGTAGAACAATAGAACTTGTATCCTTTAGAATGGGCTGGGTACCCTATAAAGTAACAACGGGTAGTTCTAGGGTCAGTCTTCTTCTCATTTGGATTATATATTCTAACCTCGGCAGGACAACCCTAAACACGAAAATGGGTCAAACT
>CATIWR010362076.1:0-12735 GCA_949677035.1 Omphalea diandra
AAGCTTTAACATAAATAAAAAATGAAAGTTTATAAGAAAAATGTTCAAAACTTAAGGATGAATTTAAATGCTTAAATGATCTTGTTAGTGACTTGAAGACTTCTAATGAAGAACTCAAAAAATCCTTAAAAAATCTTTCTAACTCTTCATCTTCTCTTGATTGTCTAAGAAAAGAAAATGACACTTTAAAAGGTGAAGTTATTGAGCTTAGGAATTTCATCTCAAGATTTCATAAAGGGAAAAAAGTTTTGGACACTCTCATTGTAACTCAAAGACATCCCTGAGTGAGACATGGTTTAGGCTTTAATGAAGCTTCTTTATCTACATCTTCTCCTCCTACATTCATTAGAGCCTCTACATCTCAAACTTCTAGTTTGAGATCATTGGGAAGAAAAGTACTTTTAGCACTAAGCCACCTATGCCTAAGCTCCTCAAAGCTCAAGAACTAAGCCTAAAAGAGCAAACCATGCATACATGTACACAAAGAGGTATACTTAAACACATACACACACACACAAACCTCTCTTCTACTCATCACTTATCACTCATGCACTTGCATACATTCACAAAACCAAAGTTTAAGAAGGTATTCTACTCACAACAAGGTTGCTCATAAAAGAAAGATTTACAAGTCTAAACTCCAATGTCATTATTGCATGAGATATGAGCATATCAATGTCTTTTGCCACATTAGGAAGACACAACTCAAATTGGAGGACCCTTCCGAGACTAACCCACAATGACCTAAAAATACTTAGGTACCAAAGCAAAGTGTTTGATATTGTAGAATGAGAACTCTTTCTCTAAATTCTCATCATGAAAAATCTAAAGGTAAATAGAGATTACTAATGAAGAAGGGACAAAGTTTCAAATGGTTATTTGGTATCAAACAATAGATACTAAACATGTAATACATCTCTTACCTTCTATGTTTTTAACTTGATATATTTATGCTTTTGTATAGGGAGAATTTTTATGTTTTTTTTTTTTTTTGCTTGATATATCTATGTGTTGATATATTTAATTTCATGTAATTGATTATGTAATGAGTTGAATCAATTCATTTTGCATTTGAGATTTTCTATATTTCAAATATATAAATCAATCATCAAAATATTATATACTCTATATTAGGGTCATATATGAAAATTCTTAAATTCCTAGCCCTAGTTTGTGTGATCAAACACCTTTAAATATTTGAATTATTTTTCATTTATGTTTATTTATGAAATTTTCATGCAGCTTATGTTTCATCTATTTATCTTCTTATGTGACAAATTGTGATCAATTTTGCGAATTGCTTGTGTCTGCTATTATTATTTAAGTTTGTGCAGTTGACAAGTTTGTGGACATCCCCTATCATATTTTTCATTCTCTCTCTTATTCCCTCCTTATTTTCTCTCTTTTTGATCTTGACAAAAGATGAGAGATAATTGATTAAATATACAAACGGGCGAACATACAAAAAAGGAAGAAAAAAAATTAAACTATATTTGCAATAAACTAAGACAATGATTTTATTATAATAACTAAGAGAGAGTATGGATTGAGTTGGAAGCAATTTCATACTTATGATTTGAATCGCTTCACAATCATTCTCTTTAGAGCATGCATAATTGATTTTTTATCCTTTACATATTCAATCTAGATTGTCAAAATCAAAAAGGGAGAGGTTGTTGGATTAGGTTGTTCAAACCTAAGTTAGGACTCTTTTTAGATCTTGACAATATAAAGTTCTAATATCAATCTTAAGTGTTGATCTTACAAATATTAAATTAGAATATGTAAATATTAAGTTAGAATCTCATTGGAAGTTGAATATAAGTGATTAGAAAAAAAAAACTCAAAGTATGAAAATCTGTCTATGAAAGTAGCAACTGCGAATTTTGAAAAGTAATGTTGAGATTCAAAAGTAGCGACTGCAACCAGCAAAAAAATAGGAAAGCCAAAACTCCAGTTTAATTCGTAGTAGGTATCGACTTGGTAGCAATCGCAACATTAATAGATACCACGAATTTTAGTAGCGACTGCTATTTTTGAGATCTGTTAGAAAGATCTAATGATTAGTTTTTGAAAAGAGCAATGTCAAACTGTCTTGTGTCATTAGCTATTAGACAGTCTGAAATAGAGAGTATGAATTTTTTTGTCGCGACTACGAATTTCGTTTGATAAGCATTAAATGCAGGATTTGCCTAATATACTTTGAAGATTTGGACATCGTTAACGTCTCTTTGGTGATTATAGTTCATAAACACACATTGAATCAAGAGATAATTATTGATTGTGTCAAAACTCTTGCAAAATTAATTCTCACAACTTTAACTTTTTATTTCTTTGTACATATTTTAGTGTGAGTTTTAAACACTTTTGTTTTGATTTTAGAGCGAACGTTAGAAAACTATTATATAGATTTGAGTATTAACCTTGATAAAACACTTGTGTCAGGTTTTGAGCGTATTTAGAGAAAACACTTATAAGGTTTGATGTGAGTGTAAACACTAAGTTAAGTGTAAACTTGTAAAATATTAGTGATTTAGTGAAACACCCAATTGGTGAATTAGAGAGTAGCTTAGCTGAAGATTGGTTAATACTCAAACCACTATAAATTTCTTGTCTTTATTTTTCTTTTACTCATTCTCTAATCTTTTAATTGTGTATGTTTCCTTGAAAATTCAAATTTCTCACTGATTCAACTTATTTTCTTAGTGAAAAAAATACACTATTGATAAATAATGTATTTCGCATTACTATTTTGAATTTTTTTAAAAACTAACACATATTTCTATATTCTGTATTATATTTTATATTTATTTTAATTAATTTTTATACCTACCCTCAAGAGCAATATTAGCATTAATGTTACCAAACATTTTTCAAAACCAATCACTACTTTCAAATACTTATTTATTCGTTTCTAAAAAACTGAAGTTTTATAAAAAAAAAAAAACTGTTTTTATTTAAATATAATTATCATTTTAGAATATCAATATAATATTAATTAATTTTTTTAAAATTTATTCTCATCATTAATTTTTTTAAAATTATTTTTTTATTAGTGTTAATGTTAAAATATAAATTAAAAGTAAATTAATTTTAATTGAAGATAAATAAAAATATATTAGTCTATATTAATTAAATTATTTTTAATTAATTGCTAATACGTTAGTTATTCAAAAACAGAAGATTAACATCTATCATAATAATCACACTTCAATAAGATTAGAATCAGAACGCAACACCTACATAAACTAAATGACATAAACAATAATTAATGACTCACCAATCATGCAGCCACCAAAGAAGACGGCCTGTACCAATCCAACTTTGTACTTTTGTCCACAAACCAAATTCCACTGAGCCACCGTAGAACTTTCAAGACCACCGACCCAATCCCACGAACCCGGCTCAAACCCACAAACATTCTTGGCCGTCTCATCGCAACCCGAACCGAAGCACCTGAAATCCGGCTCGCGTTCAGCAAAGATCATGACCATGGTGTGGAAGGCCTCCAGCGCCCAAGCTAGGCTGGTTAACACGAAGTGACGTAGTTGCCACCACCCGAATTCGCCGCAGTGCTTCTGGAGCATATCATCCATAGTTAACTTGTCGGGTTCGGGTTTTTTTGAAGTAGGCTGGAGCAGCGGTGAACGGAGTTCGGGATCTGAAGCCATGTTATTGTTATTATTATTAGTTTTCATCGGTTCAGCGGTTTGGTAAGTAGTGGTGTTATTATGGCTATGAATATTTATAGAAGGAGAGAAAGTCAATAAACAAATAATATATATATATATTTTCCTGACTACAATCTTTACTATAATTGCGGGGTTGAAAATTTTTATGCACCAAATTGAATTTAACTCAAATTGATTGTTTCAGTTTTTTGGTTCGAATTAAACAGTGAACGCCCTACGATCTAGCCCTTTTATTTTAGGTTTTTTAAATAAAAAAATGAATCTAAATTCATGTAAACAATTTTTGTATACATAAAAAAAAAAAACCAAACTATCCAATAGAAAGAATTAAAAATAAATAAATATTTTTTGTTGAAATTCATATTGTTATGTAAATTAAAGAATTCAAACAGTTGCCCTTATTTTCTATAATTTGATTTGTTTTATTATAGTAAAGTATTATAATTCAATAAAAGGTAACTAATGTGATAAACAATTTTTAATTCAAAAATCTAAGAGTCAGCCAAAAATAGTATTTTAGTAGTACATTTTAAAATATTTAAATAACATATCACATGTTAAAGTATGAGTATTTTATATTATTGATGTGTCAAATCACCAACATTAAATTATTAAGATAAGCAAATTTGGACTGTAATTTCTGAAAGTGTTTGGTGCTGAATTAATTTATTATTGTAAAAAAAATGAATGAAATAAAAAATCAGAAAATAAATTAACTACGCATGAAACGTGTGAATTTTTTTTCTTTGTTCTAATGCAACTAATAAAAAAGAATATCCCTAGAGATGGGATACCAATGTGAAACGAATTTCTTCCTTTTCCTTTTCTATCTTATTAGCATCATTTAACGTTACTCATAATGTTAAAACTAGGAATGTTATATGCTCATCTATGGTCATTCACTTCAAGGAGGATGGCATAACATCATTCAATTGAATAAGGATAGCTCATTCCTTTCCTTATCTAATAAGGACAATATCGCATATGCTGCCTATATAAAAAATTCTTTAACAGATATTTGATTCATTCTATCTCAAATACTCAAGTGGTAAATCTAATTTAAATATCACAGTGGATATCCAACACAGAGCTAGACTCTCCTCTCACTGAATCTTTATTTTGTAGGTTTTGACCCCAGAAACTTGGGACTAGTAGCTCAGTAATGTTATTGGATTTTGAGAACTAATCCATTACTATTTGGTGGTTTTGTACTTCACATGAGAGGAGAGGACAGAGGATTCTAACTTTAGTCTACATTCATTTTCGAACAAACAGTAATGTCAAGATTAAGAATCTGATTGCTTTGTAGTCATGAATAATTTTTTATTAATATATGAAAGTTGTGTTTTTCAAATCTGTTATATACCATACTATTCTGCTTTTTAAAGTTTTAAAATTAAACTCGAGATTTTACATTTAAAAATTAAACATATATTTAATTTTATACCAATTTAGGGTGTTTGATAATAATATTAAGCATTTAAAATTAAAATATTATATATTTATTTTTTAAAATTTAATTTGATAATGCTTTTTTTTTAATTCTTAATATTTTAAGTGTGTTTGATAACATTTTTATATTAAGCGTAATATTTTTTATTAAGAACTTAATTTTAAAATATCAATTAATTAAATAAATAAAAATTTTTACTTAATAGATTAAATAATAGAAAATCACAATTTTGATTTATTTTATCAATATACTCTCATTCACAATTATCAACATTCACTATCACAAAAATAGCAAAAAAAAAAAATATATATTTTAGCCACCCATTTATTTATTTTTTTTCTCTTTCTCTCATTCAAGTTTTCGAATAAGACAATCTTTAAAGGCCAATTTCTAGCCATTTTAGTTAGAAATTGATCTCCCTTTTTTAATATTCTTTTATTTTTTCCTCTATTTTCTTGAATAAAATCTAAATTTTCTTATTTTTAAATTCATTTCAATTTATTTTTTTAGATTTAGAAATTTTAAATTTGTTTTATTTTATTTTTTTAACAAATATTTCAGATCTACTTGGATTTATCTGTTTAGATATCAGATATATTGTTTTTGTATCTTCATGAGTATAAATCTATTTTTTTGTCTTTGATTTTATTTTTGTTATTTTTTTTGAGGATTATATGCTTTTTCATGAAAGTCTGTTTTGTCATTATGAGAGTTTTATTTATCTTTTATGTTTGGTTGTGATAGTGGACTTAAATTTATTAACTATATTCAAGCTATCTGGCTCATTTAAAGACTATGAAAATCAATTTATAGTTCGAGTAATCATTAAGTTAAGTGTGCTTCTTATTTGATTACAATTTCAAATGGTCAGTCATTTTAATTAAAGAATATTATCGATATATCCTTATTGTTATTACTATATGTAAATCAAATTGTATAATTTATTAATCCAATGAATGAAGTTTATATTTTTCTCAAAAAATATATATCTCTTACAATTGATTTTCTTTTTGAAAATTTGATGCAACTCATAATAATTCAACTATTAAAATTATCAATACTAAAATTACTTAGTTTTTAAATTTTCAATATTGAAATTTTTCAACACTTAATTTTCAATTTTATCAAATGTCACCTTATTTTTTTTTAATAAAACACCAACTTAAATTCAAATTTATAGCCTTACAAATTTAGAAATACATTTTAGTACCACAAATTAAAAGTTTCATAGTCTTAGGTCCCCGCATTGTGCAGATAATTGTAATAATAAAATTTAAAATTTATTTTTATTAAATAATAAATTAACTAATTGAATGATTAATTGTTATATTATAAAGTTATTATTAAGTCAATAAAATAATTTCTTAAAATTTATAATTATGTATGGAAGTAATTATAATAAAAGGTTGTCTATTGATTTACATTTTCAATTTTATGTGGTACAATTTCAAGAAAAATTTATTAAATTTGAATAAAGTAAATTTCTTATTATCAATCAAATAAATAATATAAGTATTTCATAATAAAAATAAATTATATATATAAAGATAATTGTAATAAATGATTATTTATTGATTCATATCTTCAATCTTGTGTAACATAATTCTTGATAATATATTATAGTGTTATTATCTCTTATATACTCGGAATTTTGAACAATAAATAGAATTAGTTTTAATTTTAATTTTTTATTTATATAAATTTTTATTTTTAAGTTTTTTTAATTTTCTATTTAGAAATTATTTAGAATTTTATTTTTAAGATTTTTTTAATTTATTATTTAGAAATCTCTTTTATATGATTTTATCTTCTATTTAGAATTTTTACTATTTAGGTTTTTAATTTTCTATTTAGAAAATTATTTTTTATATGATAAGTATTTTTTAAATTTTTTATTTAATTTTTTAATATAATAATTTTCTATTACATAACATAAAATAATGATATGTGACTATGTTATATACAACTATTTAACAAATTGTAAGCAATTATTTAAAACTAATTTTGAAATTGAAATTAATAATATATATTATTTTTTATTTTAATATAGTTATGGTAATCAACTTAGAGCCCATAACTCTATTATTTCAATGGAATGGTAAGACTTTTTTCCCCCTTTCCTAAGAGAGAGAAGTTTCTCCTCCTTCCTATAATTTCTTCATTCTCTTCTACTTTTTGTAATTTTTTTTTTCAAGTTTTCTTTCTTCTTGATTTTTGGACGGCTTTATTGGTGTTAACCTTTTTTTTTTTTCATTGTTTTTTTTTTTCAGTTTTCTTGAATAATGTTTTGATATATTTTTTTTATTGAATATGTTTTGATTTAATTTTTCAAATCTTGAGGTTTTATATCTTCGTATTATCATGAATTTGTGTCATTTATTTTTATGTTTTTTATTATGATTTTCACTTTAATTTAATATTTTATTATTTGATTGGTGATAAAAAAAAATTAGATAAATGCTTTCTCAACTAGATTTACAATTTGTGAGCATCAAATTAAATTAGTAGAAAAACTAAGAATATAGTTTATGACTATCATATTATATTAACTAAAAATCCAACAATCATAAAAAAATCATCATTACATGGGGCGTGCTTAATCCTATTAACTCAATCAAATACTTTACTATAGTACAATGTATTCTTACAAACTAAAGTATTTAGTATTTGAATTTAAAATGCATGGACAAAATTTTAATTTATTTTATTAAAATATTTTTTAAAAATAAAAATGTTTTAAGATTTATTTTACTTAAGTTCTGATCCTATTAGATTTGAAAAGGCTGGTTACAATTTTATTGTGTGAGTGTATATTCATTCTAAAATTTGTAAAGTAAAATTTTCCATCTTGATATAAAAAAAAGGTGCAGGTTTTAATTGTCATTTTTAATTATTTTTCTTTTACAAATTTTTAATGACGATTTTTAGCTAATTTTATTTTCTTTTTAATGAAATAATCAAAACTTTCTATGATGTGAATTAAAATTAAAATAGCAAACTTCTTATAACGTAAATCAAAATTAAAATAACAAACTTTCTATCTAGTTTAATGTGAATTAAAACTAAAATAACTAAACTTTCAATGTTATTTTTGATTAATTAATGATAATAAAATAGCAAAATTTTCAATACAATTTTTTCTAATTGATAAAATTAAATTACTTAACCACATAATAAAGTAAAATAATATTATATTATCACTTGTCAAAAATATTATGTTATCAATATAATTATTTGACAAATGACAAACACTCGTTTAAAATTGAATTCAAGAGCAGAATTAACTATATATATATATATATGATTTATTTTATTATTTATTACAAAGATTTATCACAGATTTTGCATTTCTATCTTGTACATAATTAAATATTTAGGAAGAACTAAGACCAAAAAAAAAAAAAAATTGTTCAATACGTTTTCTCAAAAAAATAAAAATAAAAAACCAACTTTGCCCTTCAAAATTCCCAATATATGCTCTCGTGCACATTCACGAAAATGGTGGAGTGGCAAGATGCGCTGGCAAGTTTTTGGCACTTGTGGGAAGACCTTTGTAAAAATATCACAATAAATGCTCCTGAAATTAATACCATTATACCTATTATTTTGATCTGGCAACCTCAGCAACAATAACTTCATCCCTATCTCTGTCTCCTCCTCCGCGATGGGATAATTGATTAAAAAACAAAAACGCTAATTAGCTTTTTTTTTATTTTAAAAAATTACTATTAACAATAACAACATTAAACATGTCTAATGCTAACTAATAATAATTACTCTTGAACAACCATGAAATGGTGATCCTGTGTGACTTATTGAATATTTATATTTTTCTTATATATTTTAAGATTTGAATTATTAAAAAATTTTTAATTTAATTAATCTGTTATGTACTAAAATATTGTTATTGTTGTCTATGTTGTTGTGCTTGTTGTTGGTCAATATAGAATAGTCAATTATTTTGCAGGTGGTTGTTAAGATATATACAAATGTATTTTTTCTTTATCAGGTAAAAAATTTTCAAGAATAATATGTTCTTAGAAAAATTATGGTAGAATTTTTCCAAAAATAGTTTTTTATATTTATTTTAGGTTTATGAATTCAAATTTTTTAAAATTTAATCTGATATCAAAAGTGAATAAAACAATTTATCAAAAATATTTATTTAATTTTGTTTTAGATTTTCTTCTAGTTTATTAGCTAATAAACTCTTAATAATAATTTGACTTCAAAAAAACCATATAAGATTTTCTATAAAATATTATTTTTATTTTATTTTACATCTATTTTAAGTTTATTAGGTTTACAACATATGTTTATTGCGGATTTGACAAAGTATGAAATTAATTATTATATCAAAAAATAGACAAATGTTTATTTTTAGTTTATAACAGGTTTATCACTTTTTGTAAAATATTTATATTATTTTATTTTAATTTATAAGGTTTACAACATATGTTTGTTGTGGATTTGACAAAACATGAAGTTAATTATTATATCAAAAAGTAAAAAAAATTTATTTTTGGTTTGTAACATGTTTAACACTTTCTGTAAAATATTTATATTTATTTTATTTTATTTTATATTTATTTTAAATTTATTAGATTTACAACATATTTTTATTGTGGATTTCATAAAGTATGAAGTTAATATTGTATCAAAAACAGAAAATGTTTATTTTTGGTTTACAATATGTTTATAACTGATTTATACAACAATCGACTAAAATACAGTTAACTAAAAATAAACCAGTAACAACATGTTTATCACTTTCTGTAAAATATTTATTTTGGATTTATTAGGTTTACAACATATATTTAGTGTGGATTTCACAAAGTATGAAGTTAATTATTATATTAAAAAATAAAAAAAATGTTTATTTTTAATTTTACAACATGTTTATAACTAATTTATATAACAATCAATTAAAATACAATCGACTAAATACAATCAACATTTTTATCAAACAAACAATAGATATTAAAAAAAGCCTAAAATTTTTTTTAAATCATTAGATAGTCGCAAATTAATGCAAGAGTGACAATAATTTGAGGAAAAAAAAATAGAAAGTTGACAAATCATTCAAGCAAACAAGTATCAACATACATATATATAGGATATCCTCAATAAGGCAAGACATGTTCTAGCCCAAAAAGGAAAAGGCAATTCAGCATTCCAATCCAACTAATATATAGAATAGAAGAAGAAGAAGAAGAGTAGAAAAGGTTTAAAAAGAAATCGAAAGAGGTGTTTAAATAACATCAGTATATGAAGAAGAGAATAAAGAAAAGAAAAAAGAGAGTAAAAGATGAATAGGGCAATAAAAGCATAAAAAAAATTGAAGGAAAAAACTTGAAGATGAGGAAGGAGAGAAAAAAAAAAAAAAAAGAAAAAAGAGAAAAGAAAAGAAAAGAGAGATGTACCTGATTGTTTTATTTTTGGCAACAGCTATTGTGTCCTTTTTTCCTTGAGAACACCCTTGTTTTGCTGAAACATCTCATTATTTTGTTCTTGGCAACAACACTGTTTTCTTTTTTTTCTTTGAGAAAACCCTTATTTTGTTGAAACCCTTACCATGCGTGAAAAGAAAAGCGACTAAGATGCCTCCAGAACCAGAGCCAACAATAACATCGAAATAATTAGCTATGGAGGAATTAGATTGTGGGATTTATGGCAGAGGCAAGACTCGAGATAAGAATGGAATACAAAAAAATCGAGTGTAAAAAAAAAAGAAACTTGATATATTATATTGTCTTTTAAATACAAAGTGGGTGCAAAAGTCTTTTTTTAAAATAATAGGGTGGATGGTGTACTTTTCTCTATTTTTCAAGCTTATAATGCTTTGGCACTACACATCCACTTTTGTTTTTTTGAAAAAAACTTTTGTACCCATCGTGTTTCTAAAAGACAATATACTGCATTAAGTTTTCCACTTTTATGCTCCCGGTTTTTCTTTGCTTTCCATTCTGACTTCTTTGTTCAATGGTCAATAGGCAATGTGATGCCAAGAATTTGGCTTATATTTTTGCGGGTGTGGAGGAGACCATTGCGTTAGCAATGAAGAAAAATAATATAAAAAAACTTTTGATCTGTTTTTCTCTTTAAAAAATATTAGAAAAATGGAGATACATATAAATTTTTAGTTTTATTTTCTAAGATCTAATAGTGTTTTTGTTGTTATTGTTGTTTAAAATAAACAATCATGAGTTTTTCTGCATTTTAGATGAACATAGTAAATAAATGAATATTTTTGAGCTAAAAATCAGTCATGAATAAAGAGAAAACCATGCTTGTTAGAGGCTGAAGATGATACTGCGTTCTAATAGATCTTCTTCTTCTTTTGTCTTATCATGATTTTATAAATCAAAAGTAAACCCAAAATAAAATTAAAATAAATATTTTTTGCAAACTATTTTTTGTACTTAATTTTTAAAATATTTTTGAGCTAAAAATTAACAATGAAGAGAGATAATATTGTATTTGTTAGAAGTTGAAGAAGATGCATGTAATAACCTAATTTTTATAGTTTGGGACTATTGAATTGTGTTCTTTTATTAGAGAGTAATTAATTTTAATTTGGGTAAGTAAGAAAATAAATAAATATAAAGACAATTATAAAATTATTAAACTAAATAATTAATTAAAATAAATAGATAGAATAGTGGAACAAAAAAGTTAAATTGAATATAATTAAATCTTTAGTGATTGAATGTCAAAGAAGGAGGGACCTAAAGCGAATTACTACATTAAAAAGGGGTAAATTGTAATTTGGCCAAAAACCCCTCTTTCTCATTTTTCTTTCCCTATTGCACAACCCTTCCTCCATTTCCTTTCTTTTTCTTTCCTTTTTCCTCACCACTTCCCACCACCGTGAACCAGCTCGCTGATGCCGCCATCATTTCGCCCACATTACTGTTGGACACCTCCACACCTCACCTGCACCTCCATGCCACTGATCTGCCTCTCCTCACATGTCACGCGATGATAGCAATGAGGAGAAGAAAACTTGCCATTACCGTTACTCCTCACTGGCTTCCCTTACCGTTGACACTCAAATTAGCCTCCTTCAAGTTCAAACCATCCTCCCATGGCCTCCATAAATTTATATTCTTGAATCAATCCACTCTTTGGTATTTTTTCAGATTTCCTTAATTTTTCTTTGGCAGTTAGTTAAGTTTGTTGTTAATTATACAACTTGTTAACAAATTTATTTAAGAGGAAAGTATGTGCTAAATCAGTTAATTAGTTTATTAGTGTGTGTGTGCACGCGCGTGCGTGTATATATATGTATGTGTGTGTGTGAGTGTGTAAATGTTAATATAAGTTTGAATTTAAATGAGTAATAGTTAATATTATAATGATAATATATATGGGTTTTCTCTATTTATGTAAATTACCATTTTGTTTTGTTAAGAATTAAGTTGAGGAAAACAATTTAACTAGCAGTTAACTAAATTAAATAGCGATATATATATATATATATATATATATATATATATATATATATATATATATATATATATATATATATATATTATTTGTTGTGTGGTATTTGTTGTGTATATATATAGATAAATTGTTTGGTGGTTG